>PVIH01023705.1:0-24270 GCA_004025045.1 Sigmodon hispidus | reverse complement strand
TATATATATATATATATATATATATATATATATATATATATATATATATATATATATATATATATATATATATATATATATATATATATATACTTTTCTTTTCCTTCAGATGCAGAGAGCCGCTTCCGCACTGTGCAGAGCGGCGCCCGGAGACAAGCTGTACCTGGAGGCCGTCCTGGGCAAGGCCCTGGCCGGCGGCTCTCGACTAGGCTACCCCGCAGCTGCGCTCCAAAGCAGTTTGCCTGTCTCCGAACTTGGCCGCCACCGTCCGGGGCTGCGGTGGCGGCTGAGCCTAGGAGCGCACGTAGTCCAGCCCGGAGGCAGCACAGCCCACTGGCGGCCGGCTCGCCATGAGTTAGGGGAGGCGCCGGCCGCTTTTCTCCCACGCGGGTGCAAGGCGGAGCGCCTAAGCCCGAACCCCGGCCGAAAGCAGCCCAGGCGCCACTGCATTAGGACACCATTTCCAAGGAGTCCAGCTCTCGATCTGCCCTCCACCCAAGCCTCAGCGTCCCTCCACTTTGCTTTTGTCGTCACCTAAGATCCCGCCGAGCCGGCGGGCATCCTTCTCTGCGGTTCCCCCGGCTCTGTGCTTCCCGACCTGGGCCCGCGTCCCAGCGGCGCTCTCCGCCACCGCCTTGGGGGAGGCGCCCCATCTAGCACTCCTTGCCAGCCGCCAGCTCCCTACCTGTTTGACTGAGCTCTCGTAGGGCCTTGGCCAGACGTGCCGCCTCTGGGGACTGCTCCTCCGCCGACCCCGCGGTCCCCCACTGGCTCCGCGTCCGGTCCGCGCCATTCCCGGAGGGCTCCAGGCACCGCAGGGTCATGGGAGATGAGTCAACACGTCAGGGACAGGTGGTGGCCCGAACTGGGGCTGGAGGACCTCTCGTCCTTCTTGGAAGTCACTGGGTATCCCAAAACGAGTTTCTGCGGGGTGTCCGAAATGGTGGCGGAGGGGGAGGGGATTGGAAGCAGCTGGCTCTCCCTCTCCAAATTCCGGCAGAATAGTGTGGCAAAGTCTCTGGCAGACACGGTCACCCACAGATCTCCTGTGATGAGACAATGGGACAGAGATTGGGTCAGTCTGGACCAGACCCCTACAGCCGAGGTGGGGGTGGGGAAACAGACACGTGGAAAATCCCAGGGACTACTCCGCCTGCGTGCTTCTGTACCATTTAACCCCAAGCATCCAGTTAACGCCCTACCCAGCTCCGGGGGAAAGTTTAAAAAAAAAAAGAGCAGAGACCTAAGACACTAGAGTTGGCCTGAGTGGAAGGGTGAGGTGGGAAACAGGGTGAGGGTAAACGGGGTGTTTTCCCGCCCAAGAATTGTACTGGAATCACACACAGGCAGCCTAGGAAACAGTCACCTGCGGGTCGGGATAGGCCTTTGTCATGGGCAAGGAAGAGAAAAAAAAAAGAAGCATGCAAAGAACATGGCAGTTCTCTGCACTTGGCATTTCCATCCTACACTTAGAGCAACCCCAGGGCCCTAGGGAGGATGCATCCGGCAAAACCTGGTTCCACGCCCTAAAGCGCAGCAGGGCTCTTGGGTCGCCAGCCGAGGGTGCTGCGGTGCGCTAGCGGTGCGCCAGCCGCTGCATCCCCGGCGCGGAGCGGCCTCTCCCCCACTTCTGCGGCTTCCCGGAGCAAGCTTCCCACAAGGACTGGGGGCGCCGCGGCGGTCGCTCCGAAACGCGAAACGCTGCTCCAGCAGCTGCCGCCGCGGGCGCTGTCGAGGAATCGGCCGGAGCCGGCAGCCCCCGCCCGAGCTCCAGATGAGGCCGGGGCTGAGCCCGCATCAGCGAGCGCAGCAGGACCTGCCATCATCAGCCAGCACCGAGGTCTTACCTCCGCCGCGGCGACTGCCGCCTCCACACCAGGAAGCCTCCCTAGCGGACATGGGGCGGAGGAGCCGGGGAGAGGAGGGGTGCCCGTCTGAGTTCCCCTGTTGACGTTTATTTGAAGAACGAGATGCCTGGGGATGCAACCGGCTCTGCGCTCGGTAGAAGCAGCCGGACTTTGCTGCACCAAAGGCAGACAAAAATCCCAAGGATCGTCGCCCCCACCCCAACTCCCCAGACTGACACCCCTACTCTCTAGTGCTGGGTTTCCCTCCAGCTGTGTCGGAGGAGATGGGCGAAAGACAAGGGGTGGGGGGGGAGCAAGGGCGGAGGCTGGCGGGGAGGAGCGGGAGATCAGGTTATTAGGATTATAAATTTGGATAGCAGTTGTTGGGGGTGGGGGCTAGGAAGACTTCGAGAGGCCGAGAAGGAACCCAGGACAGGATGCAAAAAACGTCCAGATGGGGAAGAGCCTCGACTCGAACTCTCCCGGGGAGCCCTAAACTGAGGACGTCCAGGCAGTCCGCTGCCCTCCCCAGGCCACTGTCCCCCGGGCGGAGCCTTTGGGATTTGCAAGCGGTACCTGCCGCAAGCTTCCGGGCACAGGGAGCAGGGGATCTTGAGTCTGCTCGCCCGGAGCCCCAGCTCGCCCTGTCCGCGACCCGCGCAGCGTTGGCGGCTGCGGGAAGGAAGGCTCATGCTTCAAGGGAAGCCCAAGGCCCGCGAGCCGCAGCGGCGGCGAGACTTGGCAAGAGTTAAACGTCTGTCCCCGGAGCAGAGTGTGCGCGCGACTTCCCAGCCCCACGCGCCTCCCTCGCTCCCCGCCTCCCGCCCCTTGCGCCCCGCCCGGTCGCTGCGGAGGCCGCTTTCCAGGAACTTTCCAGGAATCCGCCTCACGTGACCGCAGCCCCCGCCAGCGCTTTAAAGAGGCTCGGGCGCTAATGCGCAGGCTTCAAGAGATCCCGGGTGAGAGCCGGTGCCGGTGCGGGTGGCTGCGGTGGGGCAGCCTGGGACTCCGCCCTCCTTTGACCCTGCACCTCGGGGTGCTCGGGGACAAGCAGGAGAAGTTCCTAGCCAATGCCTTTGAGGCTGTTAGTGCCTGCCCCATGCGCATCAGCTCAGCACCTTGGTCCCCCGAATAGCATAGCCCCTCTCTCCAGTCCGCCGTGGAGGAGGGGACATTTTTTTCCAGCCATCCGCACCATCACCGGCCTGCCAGACGCGACCCTCCGCAGTCCAGGGTGCGTTGACGTGGGGTGGGGGTGGGGGGCTCAGAAGACGGTCCCACCCGTTCTGTGACACACGGAGTCGGGGCAAGCTGCCTACTGCCCAGATCGACTACCACTCCCGGGGGCTTCAGGAAGCGAAGCAGGGCGGTCCCCTCCGCCAGTGTCCTAGAAGGTGGAGAGCGAGCCAGATCAGCGCCTCCTTAAAGCCGCGCGGACTGCTCTCAATCCCTCCCCCTGGAGCTCGGCCGGTAGTCTCCTGCACCAGCCTTGCCCAGCTCCTCCCTTCCTCCTCCGCTCAACTCCAACTTGTCCTTCCGGAGGCCCCGAACGAGCCTACGCAGCCCACCTGCTTGGCACACAGAGGAGATGCCCTTACCTATGCCCGGTGCGTTGCAGGGTGGCAGGCCCGGTGCTTCTGTCTCTGTGATTCCCTGCAAAGCCGGGGAACGGGAATTCTGATGGATCCCAGCACCTCTCTCCCATTAGGACCCTCACTTTGCACTCCTCTGTCGGAGGCCACCTGGCCTCCCAGCCTACGACTCAGGCACGCTGGGCCCTGAAACGTGACCCACTTTAAATGTGACCTACTTTTTACAGAAAAACAAACAAAATAACACTCATGGGAAAACCGGATTCAAAATTTCGATAACCATTTTTCTTTGAAATACTATTCTGTTGCATCACTACTCAAAAGCTTGAAAGGTCAATGGCCACTTCTAGTTGAAGCTGTGGCTTTGGGGAAGTTGAGCAAGGGAGGTCAGGAGAGGGTGGGGGAGGCGCTGTTTCCAAGCCTTGCCTGGTGCCCCCCCTGCCGGCCCTGGAAGGAAACACAACCAACCAGCTCCAAGGCCAGGAGCCCTGGATCAATTTTTATTCGCAGTAATAATTAAATAATTCTATACACGTGACAAAACGGTGAATGAGGAGACCTAGAGCAGTTTAAAGGGGCTTTGTCAGCGACGAATTTGTATGGAAGGGGCTGTTTTCTTGACATCTTTGATGGGAAGGGTCGCGCTTGACTAACTGAATAGAGAGGGTGATCACCATCTTTACACCCCTAACCTTTTCGGTAAAATTAAAAGCCAGAGCAAGCTGTTGGTGAAAGATTAACACGGCTGAAAAAAATCAGATCCCCATGGAGTCTCTGTGTAGTCAGAGACCCAAATTAAAATTTAAAACTACTGAAATGTCTGGGGTTCACTAAGGCCAACATTTTCTGTAATAGATGATCCTGTTTTGGTAGAGAACCTCAGAAAAGAGAAAGACACTCTCTCTCTCTCTCTCTCTCTCTCTCTCTCTCTCTCTCTCTCTCTCTCTCTGTGTGTGTGTGTGTGTGTGTGTAAAGAAATTAAACAATTTAATTCCTAATTAAAACTTTATTTATTTATTTGTCTGGAACTGGAACTACAGACCGTTGTTAGCTGCCATGTGGGTGCTGGGAATCGAACCCGGGTCCTCCGGAAGAGCAGACAGTGCTCTTAACCGATGAGCCATCTCTCCAGCCCCAATTTAATTCCTAATTATCCGTTGGAATAAATCAGTTGACGGGAGGAAGGGCTGATTTGGGCTCATGGATTACAGGACACAGTCTAAGACGAGCAAGGAAGGTCTGGGAGCTAGGGGACTCCCTCCAAAGGTAGAAGAAGCTGGCTGTGGGGTCTGCTGGAGAAAAGGCACAGGAAATGGGTATATTTGGTTAATTTTACCACCCCAGGGCCCCACTCCAGAAGCCCACTTCATTGAGGGAAGTCCCACCTTCTAAGACAGTGCTTTTCAACCTTCCTAATGCTGTGAGCCTTTAATACAGTTCCTCATGATGTGATAAATTTATTTCTGTTGCTACTCCATAACTGTGATTTTGTTACTGTTATGAATTGTAACATAAATATTTTGAAGCCAGAGATCTGGTAGTGGGGTGTTGACCCACGGGTTGAGAACCAGTGTTCTCATGCTTTTTATGACCTTGCAAATGAGTACCATCAGTTAGGAAGCAATGTTCAAACACATAAGCCTGTAGGGGATATTTTCCCCTTTTTGCCTCCTGGAGTCTTTGCACAGACCCATGTCTAGAGTGTAGGGAAGACTGCTATCATTCACATCAAAACCCAGTCATTTTAACACAGAATCACTGTCCACAAAGATTGCTGGAGGCACACAGCTTACTACTGAGACATCAAGCTATGTAGGAGTTTTCAACTTTTGCTTATAGAATATTCCATGCCCAGCATTTTGTCAGTCTCTTTTGTCAGTTTCCTCTAGAAACACTGTAAGAGCCATGTAGGAAATGCCCGTGAGATCCTGGCAGGCCAAAAGAGGAAGAAGAGAATTACGCAATTATGCTTACATGTAGGCGAAACCAGAAGAGAATGTGGAGAAAGAAAAAGTATTTGGGGGGGGGGAGGGTAACAGGATGGGGGTGAATTTTAAAATCTGACATTCTTCAATATAGTATTTTTGATAGAAATTATTTTGCAAAAGTCATATTGAATCAATATCTTTAATTGCCCTGAAGTGGAGTATATCTATTGACCTTGAACTTCAGTATTGAAGGTCCCCTCTCCTGCCCCTCAGCTTCACCTTTGGTATCTCCAATTAAATACCCCAAACTGAACCCTAAAGATCCCTCTGACTTAGGGGAAAAAAAGCACACCCTTCCTCTGCACCCTCCCTGTCTCTCAGGCCACTGATTCCAGTGTTCATTTACTAGGGCCCAAAGCCTCAGAGCATCACCCAACTAGTTGCTTTTATACACACCTGTTGGCCAATCTTTCCACTCGGATTTCACAACATACTTAGACTTGAAGTGCTTGCACCATCTAGTTCACACGGGGACAAACCACCCAGGTCACTTCAGTGCCTCTTAAGTGGCTTCCTTGATCCTTTGCAGACTTTTAACAGAGAATCAAGAGTAAATATGTTGAAACTGGGTCGGTTCACATTTTTCCTCTGGCCCAACTCAAATGACTACATTGCATCCAAATAAAAGACCAAGTCCTGCCATTTCAATGGATCTTTCTAAGATCCGTCACCAATCTTGTTTCCTAGAGCTTTGAGCCCCAGTCAGCTTCAAGCAAACTGGACTCCTTACAATTTCTAGAACACTCTAGTCCACATACTGGACTCCTATGTTCCATTCTAGAACATTCTTGCTCCTCCTTCAGGTCCAGTGGTTTCTTCCACCTTTTTGCTCTTTATTTAATGTCCCTTTTTTATCAAGACTTGCCACACAATTCAAAATTTTACACACACACATACATACACCTTCTAGGCTCTAGTGTTTGCCCTAACACTGATCACTATAGTATTTTATTTGGGGAGGATTGGGGAGGACAAGGGGATTTTTGAGACAAGTTTTTACTCTGTAGCCCAAGATGGCTTTACACTCAAGGGAATTCTCCTGCCTCAGCTCCCCAAATACAGGCATTAAAGGTGTAAGCTACTTCACCCAACCTAGACAACATTTTATGTACCTTTCCAACTCCTCTTCTAGAATGTGAGCTTTGAGTATTTTTCCCTTACGCTGTTCACAGCAATGGCTGCTGTTCCAACACCTAGAATTGTCCTCATCATGGAGGAGGCATTGGACATCACCGATTAAGGAATGTAATAGGAATGAATGAATGAACAAATGCATTGTCAACGTGACAACAAGGTTGTAACTCCAGGTGTGAACCCTCAATCTGTGTCATACCTGGCAAATTAGCCTCTCGTGGAGACAATTAGAGAGCCTACCTTACAGGGATGTCATGCTTGGTGCCCCACAGGGCAAGATGTTATGACAATTGAAATAATCCATGAAAAAAAAGCTTTGGCGCTTAGCATACCCTTGGGATTCTTGGGTCTGGGAGTTGTGACTTTACTTTTCCCTGACCTGGCTTGGTTTGGGTTTCTGTAGCTGTCATAAGCCGGGGTATTCTCATGTTGTGGCTGGACTATTGAGGGATTTAGAGGAAAGAGTGGATAGAGCCCTAAGAGGAGGAAGACAAGAGCTGTTACCTATGCGAAGAAGCATCCCCTTCTTTTCACCAGGGGTTTTCTAATGCTAATCCCTGGAGGACAGAAGAAACGGAAGAGGATGATGCCACTGGAATCATTGCCCTGAGCCAGGGTTGGGGGTCAGGAGAAGTGAGGCCGACAGAAGCCATCCTACAGACTCCTGACACCTAAGAACGTAGCAGGTGGCCATGACTTCAAATTTTCCCACTAGAGCGTGTATTGATGGGTGGTGGTTGGTAATGCTATCCCAATCAGAGCTCTCTCAAACATTCTTGTAAATGTAGAAGCCACAGACCACCCACCTATGGACTGGCCCCTTCAGATTGGTTGATGAGCAGCATTCAAATCCAGAAAGATTAAAAATCGATAGATTTCATTCCCCCAATATATCTGTCTTAACCCTCTCTCTTGCCCAAGCATATGCTCTGTCAACGTGAGATCCCATTCCCTCAAGACAGCATCAGAAAAAGAGTAGGGGCTGCCTTCTTTGGCCAGCACGTGGTCTTCCCATTGGCTACAGACCTCGCCCATTCTGTGACCTCCCCATCACTGTACATGAATTGCTTTTTTTTTTTTTTTTTTTTTTTTTTGAGAAACCCTTGTAGTTTTATCTTATGGTGAAGGAATAATCCTCCACAGTGGGGAAATGAGAGAGAGCCCCCAAATAGTAAATATAGAGCTGGTGAGATGGTCCAGTGGGTGAAGGAGATTGTCAGGAGCCTCACAACTGAGTTCTGTCCCTGGGTCCCACATAATGGAAGGAGAGAAGAACTGCCCCAGGCTGTCCTCTGACCCCCAATAACATTCTTTGTCGGGTTTATGTCATGGCATACACACACTCACACACATACACACACACACACACTCACATACACACACATACACACCCACATACATACACACACATACACACACACATACATACACACATATACACACACACTCACATACACACACATATACACACACACATATACATACTCACACACATACACACACATACACACACACTCACACACACATACATACACACATATACACACACACACTCACATACACACACATACACACACTCACATACACACACATATACATACTCACACACATACACACACACTTACACACATACACACACACTTACACACATACACACACACTTACACACATACACACACATACACACATACACACATACACACACACTTACACACATACACACACATACACACATACATACACACACATACTCACACACATACATACACACACACTCACATACATACACACATACACATTCGTACATACACACACATGTACACACTCACACACACACAATTCAAAGATATTTTAAAAGACTGATTGTATCATGACAAGAGGGAAAAAGCATATTTGTCCATGGAAGTGAAGTAACTCATTGCGTTTAAGAGACTGGAATCTAGCCCTTGGGAAGCCGAGACAGGTGGATCTCTGTGAGTTTACAAAGTGAGTTTCAGGATAGCCAGAGATACACAGAGAAACCCTGCCTCAAAAAATAAAAATAACAGATATCTCACAGCTGACTTATTGCATTCTTCTATGTTCCTGCTTAGTCTTAGAAGCTTTGAGGGTACAAGTTACAATTAACATTCTCTCTAGGGAAAAAAATCCTGCTGGGAATAGTGTCACAATCCTTTAATCCCAGCACTCAGGAGACAGAGGCAAGAGAATCTCAATGAGTTTGAAGCCAGCCTACTCTACACAGTGAGCTCCAGGCCAGGTAGAGCTACATGATGAGACCCTGTGGGGAAAAAGAAAAAAAAGTCTCTTCAAGGTTCACTGTAAATCTCCAAGCCTGTTAGCCCCAGGTGAGAACCCTGATTGCAAGAGCTGTGCAGAAAGACTCTATTTAAGTACTTCTGAGAAATGGAGGTTGCCTTTAGCACCATAGGAACTCTGCAACAGGATTGGACTGTTCAGTCAGAGATTATCAATCACAAGACTTTAGTTCTGGGAAAGAGACTATTTCACCAGTGCAAGACAGTTTTATCTCTTTCTCCTCCCCCATGGTGCTCTAACCTCTTGTCTCTTTTTTTCTCAATACATGCCTGCACTGGGCCATTGCTCCTTCTGAAATGCTCTTTCCTCAATATCCATAAGGCAGTCACTGAATTTGGACCTTCGTTTGGAAAAACTTTTTAGCCCTATCTGATTATTTCATTCTCTCTGGCTTACCTTTCACCTTTGCATTTGCTGATGCCTATCTTTGCAATGTTGTTTGCTTGTTGTGTTTAGGATCTTTAATTAGAAACTTGGACTGTGTCGTCACTGATTTATCTCCAATACTCTAAACAGCCCCATCCTCACCCCCAGCTATGGTAGGCATCCACTAAAACTCACAGTGAATAAATGAACAAAATGAATCTTTTATTATTATTATTATTATTATTATTATTATTATTATTATTATTACCTTCTTTCTGGCTTGGGTCCCTTTAACCTTTTCATCTTATGCTTTGATGGACATCTTGGCTTGGTCTAGTCATTAACTTCACTCTCAGGCCTGTGACCAAGAGCTGATTTTCATGAAGCTTTTCCTCAATCCCTTGTAAGTCCAACCCCCTAAAAATAGTATCTGGAAAAGAGTGTGGGCAAGATTCACATAACCAACAAACACATTCTTCCAATGTTCTGGGCCTTTGGGTTCACCCTTTAAGAACATCTCAGTGTGGTGAGAGGGCCTCTATCCCAGGATAATTCCGACAGGGGTGAGACCTCAGGGTAGAAAGAGAGGCTTCACAGACAGCTTGGAAGACTGAGCATGCTTCAGCTAGACAGCTAGCTCCGTGGGGGAGAACTGGTCAAGACCCTTGGTAGATATTAATATTCTTGTTGTCCAGAGTGACAGTGGTGCACATGGTGTATGCATGGGTGTCAAAAGACCCAGTTCTACCTTTATGTGGAGTGGTGGTGTGAAAGAAAATGGCCCCATAGGGAGTGGCACTATTAGAAGGTGTGCCCTTGTTGAAGGGAATGTGTCACTGTGGGGGTGGGTTTTGAGGTCTCCTATGCTCAAGCTCTACTCAGTGACAAAGTTTACTTCCTGTTGCCTGTAGATCAAGATGTAAAACTCTCAGCTCCTTCTCCAGCACCTTATCTGCCTACATGCTGCCAATGTTTTCTGCCATGATGGATTAAACCTTTAAAACTATAAGCCACCTCATTATATGTTTTCCTTTATAAAAGATGCTGTGGTCATTAGGTCTCTTCAGAGCAATTGAAACTAATGAAGATGTGTGGGTTCCACTTTGTGGAGTCAATTCTCTCCTCCCAGAGATCATATGTGGGTCCCAGAGATCAAGCCCTGTGTCAGCTTTATACAGTAAGGGCTTTACCCACTGAGCCATCTCTCTGGCCATCTTCTACACTTTTGTTTTCTCATTAGTATCATGCAAGGAAAAAAGTGAGTTGAATGAGCTATTAAGTTTCTTTCTCAGGCTGGAGAGTAAAATGTTTGCCTTGTGAGCACAAAGACCTGAGTTTGAGCCCCAGAAGCCATGTAAAAAAAAGCCAGGTGCAGTGGTACCCACAGTAACTGTAGTGCCAAGATGCACAGACAGGTGGGTCCTTGGGGTTCTCTGGCAACCCAGACTAACCTGACCGGTGAGCTTCATTCCAGTGAGAGACCCCATCTCAAAACAGCAAGGTTGACAGTGTTCAAGGAATGATGGCAGAGATTATCCTCTGGCCTCTACACACATGTGCACTGGCATGCATACAAATTTGTACACATGAGTACACACACACACACACAAAATTTTCTTCTCATTTGAATTACCTCCAATTTCTGTTCCATAACCTCTCAAAGAACAGTTGGTGATGTCATTAGCCCAAGGCTTCTAAATATATTTGACTTTC
Source organism: Sigmodon hispidus (assembly GCA_004025045.1). Lineage (NCBI taxonomy): Eukaryota > Metazoa > Chordata > Mammalia > Rodentia > Cricetidae > Sigmodon > Sigmodon hispidus. The sequence goes on along the minus strand of PVIH01023705.1, from coordinate 13,311 downwards.
CAGACATGTTCACAAGGGTCAAAGTCTGCTGGGATGGTGTGGTAATCCAGACAGGCAAAATAAATTTGTATCAATAAACAACACATGCCTGGCTTAGTCATGGAATTCTGAGAAACAGCAGAACCAGATCAACCAATCAAGGATGAGACTAACTTTAGCCAAAATCATGTGGCAGAGTCAAAAAAGCTGGTCTCACAAACTGCAGCTTCCTCCACACACCGAAGGAAAAGCTGCATGCACCTTCTAGAAAATAAAGCCAGCTGATCACATATGAACATTTTCTGACACCTTAGCATGATAAAGTTATACTGCCTCACCATAAAATAAAATAAAATATAGCCAGACAGGCAGTAGTGGTGTTAAACCTTTAATGCCAGCACTTGGGAGGCAGAGGCAGAAGCACCTCTGAATTCAAGGCCAGTCTGGTCTACAGGGAGAGTTCCAGGACAGTCAGAGAAACCCTGTCTTGAAAATACAAGGAGGAGGAGAAGGAAGAAGAATCTACAAACATCTACCTTTATATGATGGTTGCAGTCACTCTCCACCAGTACATTATAGTATATATACCTGTTTTTGTGACTACCCTTTGATAATAATTGAAAAAAAAGTTCCCATTTCATGGGTAAACAAAACTAAGCTAAAACTCTTACCCAGATGTTTCTGTAGTTGTAAGTAGATTAGTCTTAGAAACAATAGAGGTAGTGTGCACAAAGTAATAGTTTTCATAGGAGAGAAGTTGGAAAAGTTGCTTTTAAAATAGGTCACCAAATAACTGTGAGTGCCAATCCAAAGGTTTTAAAGGTGTATTTATTTTATGTTCATAAGTGTTTTGTGTGCATGAATGTCTGTAAAATTTATGATTGCCTAGTGTCTGCAGGGGTCAGGAGGGCATCAGATCTTCTGGAATTGGAGGAATAAATGGGTGTGTGCCACCAGGTGGGTGCTGGGAACAGAACCTGGGTCCTGAGCAAGAGCAACAATTGCCTTGAAGCACTGAGACATTTCTGCAGCCCCTTCCAATACATGTTTGCTTGTTTGTTTGTTTTCTGAGAAAGAACCTCACATTGTAGCTCTGGCTGACCTAGAACTCACAGAAGTTCTCCTGCCTCAGCCTCCAGAGTGTTGAGATTATAGGCTTAGGTCATACCAACTGGCTTTCTCAGAAATTATTAAGAATAGTCTAGGAAAATGTCATATCTTTTCTGTTTTGTTTAATATACTCCCAGACAAGAAGTATGTGGATATCTGTATGCCAAAAATCCTAAAAATAAACATTAAAGTCTTGTTTCTTATGAAACACACACAAATGTCTGTAGAATTTGGTTCCCCATGGGGAATGGTTCACATATACCTGTAGCTCCAGCTCCAGGGTATTCAATACCCTCTTTTGGCCTCCAGGGTCTCCTGCACACACACACACACACACACACACACACATACACATACACACACACACACACACACACACACACACACACTTAAAAATAAGTCTTTACAAATAGCTCTCTAGACATCATGGTCATAAATTTTTCCTTTGGCTTTTCCAATACTTACTGGGAAGATTTTTATTGCAAATTCCTCTGAACAAGTTTTTTGCTCTTTCTCCCTCCCATTAAAAAAACACATTCTTAGAAGAGGCAAATTTGCCTGGCAAAGTCGTCATCAGGCAATTACTTGTCATTCTTAACATCATATTTTAAGCCCACAGTCTACAATGCATTCTGCTCTGCCACAACTCCCAAGCTTTGCCCTGCTACATACTTATTGTCAGCTAGATTAATTTCTGTGCTCTGTTGATTCCAGCTGCAGAATTACAAGAATAAGAATTGGCCTACGGAGCAGGGAAGTGGTTCAGCTGATCAGTTCTTGCCATACAAGTATGAGGACCTTAGTGTGGATCCCAGCATCCACATAAAATCCAGGAACCAGAGAGGATGTGTATAACCCCAGCACTGAGGCAAGGAGTAATACACAGAGAAGGGGGAGGGGGGTCACTGGAATATGCTGGCCATGCAATCAAGTCAAACTGGTAAGCTTTGGGATCAGGGAGTGTATCTGTCACTTTTCTGTTACTGTGACAAAAACGCCATGAGCACCATAACTTATGGGGTTACAGGGAGAAATGACATCAGGATACCAGAGCAGGAAGCTAAGAAGTCACATCTTCAACTGTGGACACAAAGCGGAAGGCAGAAGTTAGGTAGAGTGGAGTGCAGTGAGGCTTTGAACCCTCAGAACCGTCTCCAGTGATGTGCTTCTTCCAGCAAGGCTTTCCCACCTCACCGGAGCACTGCAACCAAGTATTCAAATACCTTGGCCTGGGGTGGCGGGGGAGGGGGGGCGGGGGCGGCGGGCATTCTCATTCAAACCATCACAGCGTGAAACAAGATGGAGAGCAACTAACAAGGAAAGTTGACCTTGACTTTTGTACACACACACACACACACACACACACACATACACACACACACACACACGTACATACACATAAACACACACACACACACATTACAAAATAGCATTGAAAATTATTAATAAGATGATCACTGTAACATCTGAGAAATTAGAAGATTTCTAATTGTTCTGGGACAACAATCTGCAAAAGACCACAACAAAATAATAAAATACAGACTGCCAAAGCTTACTCAAGAAGAATGGACAATCTGAACAACCCTGTTTCTATTTAAAATATGCAGGTTCAAAAGACTTCATGGGTGAATTCTACCAAACTACCTAGTAAAGAAATAAGACCTACTCTACATAAACCTTCTAAAAATAAAATACCTGACATGTTTTTAAAAAAGATTTCTTTACTTTATGTGTATTGGTATTTTGCCTGCGTGCATGTCTGTGTGAGGGTTCCAGATTCCCTGGCACTGGAGTTGCAGACATCTGTGAACTGCTGTGTGGGTGCTAGAACTTGAACCTGGGTCCTCTGAAAGAGCAATCAGTGTTCTTAACCTCTGAGCCATCTCTCCAGCCCTGCCTAGAAGTTTCTTATCACAGTAAACATACTTATTCTGTGACCCAGTGATACACATACTCCATTTTCCAGAAATATGTAATGTGTCTTGAAAAAATTTATATAAGGGGCTGGAGAGATGGCTCAGCGGTTAAGAGCACCGTCTGCTCTTCCAGAGGACCTGGGTTCGATTCCCAGCACCCACATGGCAGCTAACAACTGTCTGTAGTTCCACAGTTCCAGGCAAACACCAAGGCAAATAAATAAATAAATAAAAATAAAGTTTAAAAGAAAAAAAAGAAAAACAAACACACGAAAAAATTTATATAAATGTAATAATATAGTATACAGACTTGTATATGTCTTATATAGCTATTTAGCATACTGTTTTTAGAATAACATGGTTCAGCAGCATTATTTGATGGTTAGGGTATCAAATAACTTGTTTTAGTTAACTTACATTTGTTTTTAGTAGTTAGCCATTATTTGAAAAGTTATGGGCATTCATATACAAATCTTTTTATGGACATAATATGCGTTTGTTCCTTTTGCATATGAACCTAGGAGTAGAATCCTGCATTCTAAAATAAGTGTATGTGTACAGTGATAAGAACCCGTCACATATTTTGTTTTTAGAAAGCTGGTGTAGAGTGGGCATTATTTCTTTGCTGTGTTTGTCAGAACTCACCCATGAAGCCCCTTCTTCCTATACATATAGTACTACTTTGTAAGGTAGAATAGCACATCTCTCCTGCTGGACTGAAAGTTCAACATCTGCAATCGGTCTCATGGCCTGATGGCCTCAGCCCTGTGTCCTTCTCCCTTCTCACCTTTCTGCTTCTCCAGGGCCAGTCATTTGTCACCTACAAACCACAGTGTTTGTCCCTCTGCCTAGAATGCCCTCTCTCCTCCAAATACCCTCCCATATTTAATAATCACATTAGTCATGTCTTGGTCTCTACTAAGCCATTATTTTCTTTAAAAATAATTCCTTGTCTTGATTGCTGTTCTGTTGCCATGAGGAGACATCATGACCAAGGTGACTTATAGAAGAAACCATTTAATTGAGGGCTTGGTTACAGCTTCAGAGAATTAGTCTATTATCATCACGGAGGGGAGCACTGCTGCAGGCAGGTAGGCATGGCGCTGATCCACAGGCAGCAGGCGGGAAAAAAAGAGCCTGAGCCTGGTTTGTGCTTTTGAAACTTAGAGCCCACCCCCAGTGACACAGCTCCTCCAACAAGGCCACACCTCCTAACACTTCCCAATAGTCCACCAACTGAGAACCAAGCATTCAAGTATATGAACCTATGAAGGCCATTCTCATTCAGACCTCCACATCCCCAAATTCCGTCCATCCCCCATCCCCAAATGTTCCCACAATGCCTTTGCATCCAGGTCCAAGTAGATTAATACTTACCATGGTGTTCAAATTGCTTGTTTTCCTACTACCCTGTGCATCCCATCAGCTTGAGGGCCACAGCATCTCACATTGGTAGCAGTAGTCATAATCATTGGTTCATTCAGGCTGGAAAATAAAATTCCTTACACTGAAACATTTAGAAACTACAGAAATGTATTGCTCACAGTTCTGGCACGGAGAAAACAAGACTGAAGTGTCTACAGATCCCTCATCTGTGAGGGCTTTCTCTTTCCTTCAAAGATAGCGCCTTATGATTGTGACATCACGCAACACTAAGGGCAAACACACTGGTCAAACTGCTTTACAAGGATGTTAGTCTCATTTGGAGGGTCCTGCCTTCACACCTGAATCATCTCCAAGTCCCTCCATTAGAGAGTAGTGGACTGCAATGGAACACCAATATTCAGACTGTGGTGAATAATTTTAAAAAGCACATTGGCTATTATTTATTAAGTGCTTAATGCAGGCCAGGCATCATACCAGGGCAGTGGTTCTCAACCTTCCTAATGCTGTGGCCCTTTAATACAGTTCCTCATGTTATGGTGAATGCCCTCCAACATAAAATTATTTTATTGCTACTTCATAACTAATTTTCTTACTGTTATGAGTCATAATGTACATACACATCTGTGTTTTCTGATGGTCTTATGTGACTCCTGTAAAAGGGTCATTTGACCCAGGGGTCCAGCCCCACAGGTTGGAAAACACTGTTCTAGGGTTTTTTGACTCATTGGCATTTTACAGTCTTTCCATGTAGGCCTTATAAAGATTACATTTTGCAGATCAGGAACCTGAACTTCGAAGAAGCTATAACTTGTGCAGTATTAGTATTCCAAGAATGGTATTGATAAGACAATTATCACCAGGCCTCCAGTTTCCTAGTACGGCGCTTGTTAGCAAATAGACTTTCAATAATATTTGCAGAATTGATCTGAGATTGTACCTGGAATAGCAGATCTGCCTGGCAGAGAAGGGAGGGCAAGAAGGGCAAATGTCCATGAACTTAGGTCCTCATTAAGCTTGGGAATGCTGGAAATGCTCTCAGAACTCCTATTTGGCCCTGTGAAAAAGAAGATACCATCTCCATACAGTAGCTACTTTATTTCTGGGGAGCAGCACCTAGACACTACCCTACAATCCCCCCATGGGTCTTTTTTCTTTCAGACTGACCTGGAGGTGCTCCCAGAGGGAAGGACATGATTCTATAGGCCAACCTCACTCTTTCTATAATGACTACTCCTTGTCAACATCCAGGCATTCTGAAGACTTTTTTGGCTAGCGACTAAGGTAAGGATATGCCACCAAGTGATGGAAATACCCCTCATTGTAGTCAACCCTACACACCTGCCATCTAGCAACTGAGTGAGCAAAGCAACAAGCACTGTTTCTAACCTTGGATCTCATAGTGACACCTGTGGAGTATGTCAAAACCTGATGGCTAGAATGCACCCTGAATTCATTTAGCCAGAGTCCCTGGGGTGAGACCCATGTATCAGCATCCTTAATGGCCAGGGAGCTTCCACAGTAGGAACCCATGCAGAAGAATCCAAGCATGTTCTCCCTCAAGGCCTGGCCTTCCTTGTACTTTTATCATTGACACAGCAGCAGCTGCACCTGAAACTACTGCTGTTTCAGCTATTGACTTCAGCTCCACAGTCACTGCCCCAGAGGCTCAAACCAAGGCCCAGCAGGGCCTCAATGTCCCGCCAGATCCTCTACCTCTGTAGCCATTTTTTTTTAAGATTTATATATCATGTATACAGTATACAGAAGAGGGCACCAGATGTCACCATAGATGGTCGTGAACCACTATGTGGTTGCTGGGAATTGAACTCAGGATCTCTGGAAGAGCAGTCAGTGCTCTCAACCTCTGAGCCATCTCTCTCCAGCGCCCCCAAATGTAGTTTTTAACTAAGTCTCTATTGTTCTATTTTTACCAATAGACGCAGGAGTGAGATACTATCGTGAAAATCTGCTAGCTTAGAGAGCCCAGGAAGCAGCCAGCTCACCTTCGTTTGTCCTTCACTAGGGACTCAACAAGAAGGTGTTATGGGATAATCTTTTTGTACACTGTGAAGATGTGTCATTCTGATTGGTTTAATAAAAAGCTGAGCAGCCAATAGCTAGGCAGGATTTCCAGGCAGGGAGAATGCTGGGAAGAAAAAGGCGGAGGAATCACTAGCAAGACGCAGAATGGACAAAGTGGAGATGAGGTAACAATCATGAAAAAATGTAGATTAAAATATGTGTTAATTTAGTTATAAGGGATAGTTAGGGACAAGCCTAAGCTAAGGCTTAGTTTTTATAATTAATATTAAGTCTCCGTGTAGTTTTTTGTGGGCTGGTAGCCCAAAGGAAAGTTTGATTATAAGAAGTACTCTCTTCTAACATCTCAAACTGAAGGACATCACGCTCCATGTCCCTCCTTACTACTTACTTCCTGTGCATTTCTCTATCCATTTTCTGGATCCCTCTAGGTTTCTATGGCTACTTCCTGTCACCTAGTTGCTGGCTTAGCCTCTTGACCCAAGGGTTTTTAATTAACGCAAATTCAGGTTCCACAGCATGATCAAATATTCCATTACACTTCCTGCCACAGAGCTGAGATGCAGTGGACACTTTCTATATTTGACAGGGTAGGTGGCCCTTGAGAAGCAGAAGCTCCTGTAATCTTATATATGGAAACCAGGCAGCCCTTTGTGACCAGCTGTCTGGTGGTCCTGTGCTTCTGAACCTCACACCCTAGATGCCAGAGGAAAAGTGGCATCCTACCGGTTACTCCTGAAAAGACAGGACAGAGCGGCATTAGACACTGAATTCCCACCACCTGGTCTCTGCTAATACATGCCTTTTATAGTCTGGAGACTCACTTTGCAGGAAAGTCTGTTGTTTGATGCTCCATGCACATTCATTCACTCACGCTCTCTCTCAAATGTCCATTTTGGAGGGTCTGGCTTTTAAATGTGTTAAGGTTGACAGGGCACCCTTGCATATCCCCTTCTGATTTGCCTTTGACTATACCTGACTTGGACCTGATTATCCCCCTTCTATCTATTTTTTTCTCCATCTGGACTTGAAGAGTGCTTAGGAGAAGTAAGGGGCTATCAGATGAAGCCACTGGACACAGTATCTTGAATAAAGGTAGTCACAATACCAGAAAAATCATCATGATTAATGATTGATTTATTTATTTATTATGTGCTTTACTCTGCCCTCCTAACACTCTCTCTCTCTCTCTCTCTCTCTCTCTCTCTCTCTCTCTCTCTCTCTCTTTCTCTCTCTCCATGCAGACATAATTTTATTTGTGTCTCACCCAAGCACACAAGAAGAAAATACCGCCTCCATTTTGGACTCAAAGAGAAGAAAGGGTACATCTCAGAAAACAGTATTCCCCAGGTGTGACACCTTGTCAGGCTGAATACTCTGAACTAAACAACACTGAAAGATCTCAGAGACCAAGCCCCTCTCTGACCCCCCTTCCCTTTTCTCCACCCTCTGCTGTGCCAATTCTCCAGGCAAGCTAAAGAAACCATCTTTCTTCCTCAAAATGAGTTCCAGAAACTAAAAGCCCTCCCCCCAAAATGCATCTATGAACCCTAGGTCATTCAAAGTTCTTTGCCTTCTATGATGTGGCCATAAGGAAGTTCTATGACCTTCCTGTGTTGTGGTGGATCATAAGATTCTTCTAGAAAGATCCTGTTTCATACACAGGAGGAAGGAAAGTCACACAGAGAAGCAAAGAAGAATCTGAACAGACAGGCCTTGCTGGATTCCTACCCCTCTCTTATTATTTCCATTACATCATGTCCCTTAGTATAACCACAATTCTTCACAGATATGCAGCCTTCCTAGGACCTATAGACTTGTCATGGGCTTTGGGGTCCTGGATTCTGAAGGGTCCCACGTCAGGTACAGTCATGATTAGATTAACTTCACAGCCATAGCCCTCCTATGAGAATGTTGCACTTGACTCTTTTATGGGTGGAGGAAAGTATCACCATTTCTTGCCCTTTAAAGTTACATAGCTGAGCAATTCTTTGATCTGTTTAAAAATAAGAGTTAATGGGTGGTGCTGAGAGTCACCTGGAAACTTGTCAGAAATGCACATACCCTGGAAGGTTCACATTTGTCTTAATTAGGGAAGAGACACCATGACCATGAGAACTCTTATAAAGGGAACATTTAATAGGAGCGGCTTACTTAAGGTTTCAGAAGTTCAGTTCATTGTCATCATGACAGGAAGCATGACGGCATGCAGGCAGATACGGTGCTGGAGTAGTAGCTGAGAGTCCTACATCTTGCGGGAAACAGGAAGTTGACTGATTTATTTGGTGGTATCTTGAGCATAGGAAACCCCAGAGCCCATTGCCACAGGGACACACTTTCTCCAAGGCCATACTCACTCCAACAAAGGTATACCTTTTAATAGAGCTACTCCCTATGAGATTCTGGGGGCCAATTACATTCGAACTACAACATCCCTGAGTATGCAGGCAGTGCTCGCACATCTGAAATTTTACTATATTTTGGAATAGCCATTTTTTGAGAGAAATCTGACGGGCTATTGAAATAGGTCTTGGGGCTTCAGTTCATACCAGGTCCTGCCTCCAGTTGCATGCTGGAGTGCTTCTCAGCAGCCATGCTGGCTTGTGATGAGAACAGGCCCCTTGTTTCTGGAGTCTGAACACAAACACTAAGAGGGATGGTGATCAATGCGCATCATTCTGTGCCAAGTCTGTGCAGTCCCCACCCCAGGCTGGCAGTGTAGCCTCTTTCTGTGGACCATTTCTCTGGAATCAATTGCTATCCCCTCAGCCAGGTACTGAGCATGTCCTGGCATGAAGTTAAGATCCTGTGAGCAGTTGTCCATCTGCCAGGGATAGGCTGCTGAATCTGTGGCAGGAATGCTTGGCTCTCCAACCCAGGATCAGGCCAGTGTTTTCCTTTGCCCAGAAGCAGGCTCCCTCTCTTTATAAAACACAGAACAAAAAATGTCCAGCCATCTCAAGCATGTTAGCTGAGTCTGCTCTTAGCTGTATCTCTCTTTTTAATAATATTTTATTTATTCTCTGAAAGTTCTATCCATGTATACAATGCATATCTATTCTCTCCTACCTAACTATTGGCCAATCAACTCTTTATTAAACCAGTTATAGTGACATATCTTCACACAGTGTAAACAAATATTCTATAACAGCTCTCTTTTCTGTAACCGTTACCAATAGCCTAAAGTACTAAAGTCCCTTCCCTATTCATGCTGAAATTATGACTGGCTTAATCTTGTACAAATAACCACAGATGCTCTGAGATCAGAAGTGCAATGGCCATGCCATGTCCAAAAGATAGCACTTGAGAGCCCACCTTCCCATCCTCTGGCCTTTACATTCTTCCCAACCTCTCTTCTACGATGCTCCCTTAACCTCAGTGAGAGGTATTGATATAAACTACTCTGAGCAGTTACGAGTGTCTGTATTAACCATTGCCCACTGGGAAAAGGAGCTTCCATGATAAAGGTTGAGAGAAACATAGATCTATGAGTATAACAGAAATATTTAGAAGGCAGCTTTGACAACATGATCACTCAGCAAAACAACAATACCAGTTTGGACCCATAGCCTCCCTAGGATAACCTTGACCTTCCCATCTCCCTGCCCTACCACTACATACTGGGCTTATAAGTGCACACAGCCATGGCCAACTTTATAAAGTGTAAGAATCAAATATAGGGCTTTGTGTTGACTTAGATACAACTCCAGGACATTATTTTTTTTTAATTCTAGAATCAGGCAACACTTCATTCCATAGAAGAGTTTTAATAGGCTCAGCAGAGGAGCTTGATCCTATAGGTTAAAAACTCTGAAATAAGTAAAAGTAAAAAGCAAAAAATGAACTTGTCCTGTGAGACTGCTCTCTTGGTAACGCATCAGCCTGAGAGACACAGACTAGAAAAATATATGACTAATATTGGATCACTTCAGGTTACCTGTCCTGGAGAGGAATTAAGAAGAAAGAGCACCATTATCTTGCTAACAGAAGCTGCCTCTGGGGAGATCCAGCTGTTATCTTTCTCCTGATTTCTTGGAAAGTCAGATACCAGTTAGTTCCGGTTTAGTGAATTTAATTTAGTGTGGTTCAGGAACCAAGACCACAATGACCTGCAATTTTTACTTCACACTATGCAGTGGGAAAATAAACAGTCAGTTGAGGGGGTACAAGGAAGAGGTGACCTTGCAGGAGCCTCTAATGGGTTTGGAGTGAGCTAGCCTCTTGAAGGGTGAATGTGTTTGTTCTTCACTCCAGAGGATCTTCAAATCCTGTCGCTGAGAGGCTGGTGGCAGTTTTATTAAATCCACATAGATGATCACCGGTCATTGTGTAAGATTTCTGTTGTTGTAACAAAATACTAGGAATAATAAATTCAATGGTTACATTTTCAGAGCCTCTGGTTCATGATCACAAGTTCCCCATGGCTGTGAGCCATGTCAACTTCATGACAGGGGGAAAGTGTTCATCTGATGGCAATCAGAAAGCAAACAGAGAATGGAAGGTGCTGGGGTGCTGATATCCCTTGGAGGGCACAGCCACAAATGGACCAACTTCCTTCTACTGGGCCCCTTCTCTTAAAGGTCCCACAGCCTGACTTTGCTAGTCCTGGGGCCAAGTCATCATATGTCCTTGGGGGCATTTAAGATCCCAAACTGTAATAGTTATTGAATGTAGCTTGCAGCCCCTATCCTTCCCTAGGTACCAAGGACCAGAACTTTCTTATTTACTTGTGTGTCTGTGTGTCTGCATGTGGTGTGGTTTGTGTGATGTGTGGTGTGGTTTGTGTGATGTGTGTGTATATGTATGTATGTGTGTGGAGGGTGCCATGCACCAGTGCATGCTCTGTAATCATCTTTTCCTGTGCCTCATACTTCTTGTTAGATGGACAGATGGTCTATGAACTTCAAGCCCATTCTGTCTCCCCCTCCCATCTCTTCATAATAGTGTTGGGGTCACTGATGTGTAGTCAGAAGATTCTGGCCCAGCTTAGTTCTAAAATCTGTACCAGCAGTCCCAAATAATCACACAGAGTCTTTCTTATGTTAATTACAAGCTGTTTGGTCTATGGCTCAGGCAAATTACTTGCCAACTCTTAATCTTAAACTAACCCATGATTCTTATCTTGTTTAGCCACGTGGTTTAGTACTTTTCTCAGAGGAGCATTCTCATCTTCTTTCCTCTGCGTCTGCTGGCTTCTTTGCCTTGCTCTTCTGCTTCCCAGAATTCCCCTAGTCTGCTAGCTCCACCTATACTTCCTACTGGCCAATCAGCATTTTATTAAACCAATACAAGCAAACAAGTCTTTACAGTGTACAAAAGCAATATCCCACAGCACTGATGCTTACTTAACATACTCAAGGCTCCAGTTCCATCCTAGTAGAGTATAAACCAAATACAGGCTGCAATCTGAGCGCTTAGGACATCAAAGCAGAGGAGTCACAAGTTCAAGGTTATCCCCAACTATGTGGATAAATTCAAAGCCTGATTGTGATATATGAAATATTATCTTTAAAAAAAAATACCTGGGGCTGGAGAGATGGCTCAGCGGTTAAGAGCACTGTCTGCTCTTCCAGAGGACCCGGGTTCGATTCCCAGCACCCACATGGCAGCTAACAACTGTCTGTAGTTCCAGTTCCAGGCAAAACACCAAGGCAAATAAATAAATAAATAAAGTCTTAAAAAAAAAAAAAAAAAAAAAAAACACCTATCAACTAATTTCTAAGTAAGTATGTTTGTGCCACAGAATAGTTTTATAGTAAGTCTCTGGGTCCTGCCCGGCCAGTCCCTCCCAAATAATCACACAAAGGCTTATATTAATTATAAGCTGTTTGGCCTCTGGCTCAGGCTTATTACTTGCTAACTCTTATACTTTAAGTTAACCCATATGTCTTACTGATGTCTAGCCATGTGGCTTGGTACCTTTATGCTCAGTGCAGCATCCTCATCCTGATTCTTCTTTGTCTTGCTGTCATCTCTTCCTCTGCTCTTCCACTTCCCAGAATTCTCCTAGTCTGGTTGCCTGGCCTCTACTTCCTGTCTAGCTACTTGACCAACCAGTGTTTTATTAAACCAATATTTACAGTGATAAACATTTACAGTGTACGAAAGCGTAATCTCATAGCATAGTTCTGCTGCCAGAGGAGCTGCTGTTCCTTTTTTAATGTAATCTTATATTTTAAATTGGGGGGGGCACAGTACATGCATGGAGGGCACATGATAACTCTGAGTAGTAAGTTCTGTCATCCTCCTTCATCAGACCTACACACCACTCGACCAGCTCAAGGGAAGCTTCCCTTTGCAGTTGTCAGCAGTGCCCTCAAGTCTCACAACTGGTCAAAGTAAGGAGAACCAACGACCGTTGACAGTCTAGCCATAGAGGAACATCTACATCACCTCTTCCAAGGCGAGGGGGCTATCACGGAAGAAGAGGAAAGGCCAAAGAATTAGAGGAAATGGAGAAGCAACCGTGCGACAGAGACTTTGGGCACTGTTGACCTCACAGCAGCCATGATTATGAACACAAGATCTCTACAGGACTGGACCTGTCAGCTGTCCATCATAGAAGGATTTCTATACAGCTAAGAGTTGATGAGGGAAGGAGAGAAACATTCTCTTCAGTGGTGTAAGTGCCTGGTGAGGTGCACAGGGTCCTGTAAGTGACTCACACTCCTATGCACAATCTTTTTTTTTTTTTCTTCTTTATTTTGTATTTATCAAAAAAAAAAACAGTAAAAAGAATTTAAAATGCAGAAGAGTTAACAATAACTATACAGAGGATAAGAATCATAAGCATGGCTTATCAAGGGTAGAAATACAAATAAGATTGCTACACATATATTTTCTTTGTGTTCAGCTTTCCCTATATATCCTTATTCAAGGT
>PVIH01023704.1:0-24271 GCA_004025045.1 Sigmodon hispidus | reverse complement strand
TGTGTGTGTGTGTGTCTGTCTGTGTCTGTGTGTGTCTGTGTCTGTGTGTGTCTGTCTGTGTCTGTGTGTGCCTCTGTGTGTGTGTGTGTATGTCAGTGTATGTGTATGGTGTGTCTGTGTCTGTGTGTGTGTGTCTCTGTGTGTGTGTATGGTGTGTGTGTATCTCAGTGTGTGTGTATGGTGTGTGTGTGTATCTCAGTGTGTGTGTATGGTGTGTCTGTGTATCTCTCTATGTGTGTATGGTGTGTGTGTGTGTATCTCTGTGTGTGCGTATGGTGCGTCTGTGTCTGTGTGTGCCTCTGTGTGTGTGTGTGTGTATCTCTGTGTGTGCGTATGGTGCGTCTGTGTCTGTGTGTGCCTCTGTGTGTGTGTGTGTGTATCTCTGTGTGTGTGTATGTTGTGTCTGTGTCTGTGTGTGCCTCTGTGTGTGTGTGTGTGTATCTCAGTGTGTGTGTATGGTATGTCTGTGTCTATGTGTGTGTGTGTATGGTGTGTGTGTCTTTCTGTGTGTGTGTGTCTGCGTGTGTGTATGGTGTGTGTGCCTTTGTGTCTGTGTGTTTCAATAGTGCTTTTCCTGTGTGAGCTCGGAGGAGGAAGAACTAAAATAGAAGGAGCTGCAGCTGGGAGGGAGGAAGTGTGCTCAGAACACGTGCTGACCTCTAAATCTAGGACTCTGGGGGGGTTTGCAGGGGCAGCTCAAAAGTGGGTCCCACCCTCTCCACCTGAAACTTTCCCAGCCTTCTCTGGAGCTTTTCAAAACCTGGACAGGTCAGGGAGGCCCGGGGTTCTTGGAGACTAGGATCTAAGTTCTGCAGCCTTTGGCAGCCAGCAGTGAATGTGTGACACTGGAGCTGATCTCACCTCAGAGCAGCGGCAGTGACTTCCTGAGGCTTCAAAGGCTCAATACACCACGCCACAGCTGAGACCAAGGTCTCATTTTGATCAGAAGAAGATGTGGCAGCAAGGTGGAAGGGGCCAAGGTCCCTATATCTTGTCTTGACAGCATCTGCGAGTTCATTTGCAATGCAGGTTTCTTGGGGACTAACTTCAGTCAAAAGAGAATCAGCCAGGAGATTATTGGGAGAGGGATAAGATACCCCTTTCCCTTAACCTTTTTCTCTGCACTGTTTTCCAACTGACAGTGCCTACCTTTCGCCCCCCACGGCCCAGCATCTCTGTCCTCAGCTGCTCACTCTCCTCCTCTTATCACCAGGGTCCCACTGTAGGTCACTGTCACATCAGGGTCTCTTCCTCCAAATGAAGTGCACACACAGAGGCACTTTTCACAAATGTAAAGTTGTCACCCCATTACCGCGGTCTGGTTCTGGAATATTCCCTTCATCCCCAAAAGACTGATTGTTCAGTTCCATTCAGCCCTAGCAGCCTCACGGGCTGCTTCAGTACCACATTGCTTATGTACAAAAACATATAATGTGGAATCTTTGGAGTCTGGCTGCTTTCCCTGAGCATCATTTTCTTGAGGCTCATATTATTGCTGACTATGAATCATTATTGTCAGGTGAGTGATCAACAGAGAACTTCATCCCCAGAGAGGGAAAGTTAAGCAGAAGCAGGGCAGGACTGACAGGAGACTCTCCAAAGTCACACTCTGGTGTCACCCGGAATGGTGTTCCCAGCTGGAAATCAGATCTTTAGCATAGGAGCCTGTGGAGACCTTTCATATTCTAACCTTAGTCCTGTCCTCATGAGTGTGAGAACTGTTGACTTTATTAACCCTGTGTCCAGCCACCACTGGGCTCTCACAGTGGATCTTCAGCTGTTGTCCTGGGCCTTCGGAGTACATCATGTTGTGTGCGGCATGCATCACTGTTATTGTACTTTGCTTATCTTATTGTGCTACATGGATGAGGAGTACAGTAGCAGCAGTGGCAAGGGTTTTACTCTTACATGCAGCACAGTTAAGTGTCAGTTGTGATTTATACAAGTGTCTGCAGGCATCCTCAATGAGATCAGTCATGCGGCTTTCTGTGCCTGGAGTGCTAAGCATTTTATCAGTGGTCAGCTTCATCAAATGCTTTCTGTCTATTGACATGACTAGACAGCTCAATGCATTGAATTACATCGATAGACTCTCTGAGGAGAGCCTGCACTTGTGTGTTTTACATGAACCTGCTTGTCACGAAGTGCTCGTCTGTGTTTAGCTCCCAGACTTGATGAGAGAAAAATTTCACAGGAACTAGAGGCTGAGCCAGGTCAGTTACACAGAAGGCAGCCAGTGAGCAGCGAAGAGACAAGACAGTGACAGGTGTGTCCTAGCCCCAAAGAGGACCATCCGTAGGGCAGTCCCAGTGAGGATGACCTTAAACTTAAAAGAACTACTGACTTTATTACAGAAAATGGGGGGGGGGGAAAGAAGTCTAGGTGTGTTTAAAGAAGTGATTTGATAAACAGCTTAAAATGATTGAACTGCATATCTGAGGAGACTCCTGTGCGGGAACAAGACTGGACAGGATCTGGAGTGCAGCTAAATTTTCTAAAATACAAAGAAGCAGCAAAGGACTCAGAAAAGAATGAAGCCAGGAGACTGAGATGATGGTTCATCTTCATCACCACCTTGGCTGGTCTCAGAATCATCTGGAAACACCTCTGTGTGTGTCCTGGAGGGCTCTCCAGGCAAACTTAGCTGAATATGGAAAACCTACCCTGAGTGTAAGTGCAGCATCTTATGGGGAGAAGATGTCAGCTGAGGACCAGGACTCATCTCTCTGCTTCCTCACTGCTGATACAATGAACTGATACAGGAGGCAGGAGAAGAAAGGTGTGAACTCTGGCACAGGCACTTTTAAGGTTTTGGTTGTGGTGTGCACAGCTCAATAGTTGTTTTTTTAATTGTTGATTATACTCCTAAGATTTTGAATTTTTATCAACCAAGAAGGAAAAGAGTGTGAAGCAGATAGAAGTACAAGAAGGGACCAAGAATAAGATGCTCGCAAAGGCTTCCTCCAGATGAGCTGCTTCCTCTAGCCAGGAAGCGCCACTGCCAAATGTGCCTTCATATTACAAGTGTGCCCATTATTAGCCGGTCACTTCCCAAGAGTCCCACCTCTGAACCACACCTTTAATGTGGAAGGCCACACTCTATCACAGCTATGCCAGGTGATTTGTTATCGCTAGTATCTCAATGTTCAATGCTACTTTGAAATAATGTACTCAGAGACCTACACTCCTGGGTATCAGAAAATACCCTGGTGGTGGACCCTAAGGATCTAGCTCCAAGCAAATGACAGTGTCATGTTAGGGCCTTCGGACTTGGCTTCTTATATCCTGCAAACATCACCGAAGACATCATCTGGGCTGGGCCAGGCCTGAACATAGCCGAGGCTGTCTGTGGTGAAGGCACAGCACAGATCAGTTCAAACTGCACCTCTGTGAGTCACAACTGACAGTACAGGACAGGGGCTAATGGAAGGTCAAACACAGTTTCTCATGGGAAGTGACATTTGATTTAGCTCTTTCAGGGTCTACAGAGAAGCATGCACAAGGACACAGGACTTTCCTTTCACCAGAAAAATCCCATGTCAAGGACATGTATACCTCATCTTAGAGTTCAGAGAAGCGAAAAGCAGAAATTTCCCCTGGCTGTCAGGTTGAAACAGGAAACTACCCAAGAACCCTCTGCAGACTAAATCTGGGGATTCCCAGCTTCCAGGACAAGTGGACGTTTTTCACAAGAAACATTCTGGGTGCAGCTTCCACCTGTGCCCCTGTTTCTTGAAAATGGAAGCTTTAGGAGGCTACCGGGTACTCACTGGATTGCAGTGAGACCCTCGCATCTGCCTGAGGTGAATCTGCCCCCGGGAATTATTTGTAAGCTGCATGAAGAAATGTTCCAGAGTTGATAAGGAGTAGTCATGTGTTTCTGTGCCTTCTGGAGACAGCATGTCTCCACTGCCTTGAGCAGGTAGGATGACTCTTACCTGGGCCCTTGAGGTGTGAATAATGCTGCATGCTTAGAACCACACTTGTTGGTGCAGGGGACTATAGGGTCTTAGCTGGTGCTAGAGCTACATAGGATAGAGATTCCTTCCCTAGAGGGGACCTGAGCTAGAAAGAGAAGCCTCATATTGGTGGGAGATGGATTGGGAATGTCACCTCCTCTGCAGGATGACATAGGCTGGTCCCTGATCATTAAGGAGAAGTAAGATCTCTCTACAGTGTTTCTCCATTACTTCTAGCACCATTACAAGCTGGAGGGTCCTCCCTGCCCCCATTTCCACGTTAATGTCCCAATTCCAACAATCTGAGGATATGTGTAAAAGAAATGGAAAAAAGTTCAAATGGAAGAGCCAAGTGTAAGAGACTGGTGCTGATGTTAAGAAGATCAGGACACAGAATGATGGGCAGACCCAAAAAGGTGACCTCAGAGGAGGTCACCCCACCTGTGTTTATACCAGGGGCATGCAGGCTCCAGAGCTGTGAGGAAAACATCTCTGTAGGTGGAAGTAGCCCAGCTCAAGCAAACTGACAGCTCTCAGTGCACACCCACATTCTGTCATCACAGGGGCCTGGAGTCTTAGGTCAGAAGGGCCTCGTCACTCCCCAGGGGTATCTCAGTGTGGGGTGACTTGGTCGTCTACTGGGGACAAGAAGTGGGGTTTCAGGGTTGGTTTCCCAGCAGCTCATGCTCTGCTGATGTCAGCAGTCACCTTACAGTAAACACTGGTTCCTGGGGCAGTTTCTGCCTGCCCAGAACTGCAGTCTTTGTCATGTTAAGTGGCTCATGGCTACAGGGACATGAGTGGCTTTTGATGTTTAAAGAAAAAACAACCCAAGTTTTAACTGTAACTTGGTCTTTTACCTGATTTATTAGATATGCACCTGACTCCATTGTAGTTGGACATATTTGTTGGAATGTCAGCTCCCCAGTAATGACACAGAGACTCATTAATTATAAAAGTTTGGCCATAGCTTAGGCTTGTTACTGACTAGCTCTTACAACCTAAATTAACTGATTTCTATTAATTTACATATTGCCATAACTGTCCTCCAGCATGTCTTGCTCCCTCTGCATCTCCTGGCCACCTCTCCCTTCTTCTCAGTATCCCCAGTGCCTGAAAATCCTGCCTCCCTATTTTGATTTAGCTTTTTATTACATCAATCAGAATGATACAACTTCACAGTGCACAACACAAAAAGATTATCTCACAGCACTCTGTGGTACAAAGGGAATAATAAATGAGTTGGTTTTGTCATTTGCTGACCAGAAGTATGCAGGGGCATGTGGGACCCCTGCTCACTTGCCCTTCATCCCTGTGGCCGGCCCCTGCCTTTATAAGTCAGAGCCTCTCTCCTTCACCTGCCACCGGAAGGTTCTGGAAACCTCTTGGTTTCCAAATAAGTTGCTAGTGGCCACAGCTCCTTTATGAAACTTCAGTTGAATTATACCTGAACCCTCTCTACCGTGACATGTCACTTCCCACTGCGTACACCCTGAGTGTGAGTTAGCTCTCGGGTTTTGAGCTGGCAGGGGAGGGTAGGAGCCAGCAGGAGGCACAGGTTTTGCTATTTGCTCTCTGGGCTTCAGTGTCCACAGCCACCCTGCAGACCTTCATGAGCGGTGTGTTCACGTGGACTGTACTTGTGAGACAATGCCCACTGGATGTAACTTCCCTGTCTCCCCCTCTGTCTAAGTTAGGTTCTTTTATTGATGTGAAGAGACACCATGACCATGGAAACTCTTAAAGTTTAAAGATTTAGTTCATTGTTATCACAGTAGAAGCATGGCAGCACACAGGCAGACATGGTGCTGGAGAAGGAGCTGAGAGTTCCACATCTGTATTCGCAGCCAGCAGGAAGAGAGCATCACATTGAGCCTGGCTTGAGCATCTGAGGCCTCAAAATCCAACCCCAGTGACACTGACTCCAACGGCCTCACGTCCTAATAGTGCACTTCCCTGTGGGCCTATGGGAGGCATTTTTATTCAAACCACCACACCCTCCCTCCCCACCACACCCACTACAACAACCCACTACAACAAGGCCACACCTCCTAATAGTGCCCGTCCCTGTGGGCCTATGGGAGGCATTTTTATTCAAACCACCACACCCTCCCTCCCCACCACACCCTCCCTCCCCTCCACATAGGCCTGTAGCTTCCTCACTCTCATGTCATGTGCATAATGTTCCACACACTGAAATCAGAATGAAGATGTGCTGATGACTCAATTTCTTTCTCCTCTGATCCCACACATCACACTAATTTGTATCCAGCTTGCTGGGTCCCCCTGGGTCCCCTGGATCTGGATTTACAAGTGGTGAGCCACTCAACATGGTACTGTGACCTGAACTTGGGTCCTTTGCAAAAACAGTTCCTGGCTCTTAGCCAGAGAGCATCTTTCCTACTTTAAAAAATGCAAAATTCAAAACAACTTTTTATTTTTGTTTTTTAAAATATTTATTTATTCATTATGTATACAGAAGAGGGCATCATATCTCATTATGGATGGTTGAGAGCCACCATACAATTGCTGGGAATTGAACTCAGGACCTCTGTAAGAATAGTCAGTGCTCTTAACCTCTGAGCCATCTCTCCAGCCCCACCCCAAACAACTTTTTAAAATGTTATTTTATAACTTTATGTGCATGACTACTTTGTCTTTATGTAGATATGTGCATCATACGTGTGCCTGATGCCTATAGAGGTCAGAAGACATCAGATCTCCTTGAGCTGGAGTTATAGGTGGTTGTGAGCTACCAGGTTGGTGCTAGGAATCAAACTCAGGTCTTTGCAAGAGCAGCAGGTGCTCTGAACTTCTGAGCCAACTCTCCAGCCCTTAACACAGCATTTTGACTATTAAAAAAAAAATCAATGCTTTTTATAGAAGGGGTAAATTGAAAGCTGTTGAGGTGGGTCAGCCAGTAAAGATCCTTTCTCGTCATGGAAGAAGAGATCTAACTTCAACAAGCTGTCTGTTCTCTGACCTTCCCTAGGTGTACCAAAGTCAAAGGTGAAAAAAAAAAAGGGCAGATTGCTACACAACCATAAAGAAGAAGATAGACACTGTGGCCAAAGCTAGCATCCAGGACTGATAGAGTGAGGTCCGTCACACTCGGGGCATGCCATGAGATACACCCCCAGAGCACCCAGTGGCCACTCACCTTTCTTACAGAAAACCCCTTCATCAAGCACAGCCTCCCTCCCACCCCGGGCAGTCTTACTGTACTGAAAGATGAACCTCTGGTGTACCCCATTTTGTCTCACCTTTAGCCTTGCTCATAGTATAATTTGCTCCCCTCAGTACCACTTCCTTTGTGGCCCATATAAGCTAGACATATACAGAATTCTTGGAGCTGCTAAGCCCAAGATTTTGTACTCTGTTACCTGATTAAAGAAACACATTGGCTTTGGTTTTATTCCTGCTGAGTTGATTCTAGTAGTGTGGATTCACATCAGGCCTTTCCCTGTGTCACAGTTTCACAAAACTAATGAAGGCAGGTTCACATTGCCTACTCCTTCCTTCCTGTGCTCATAGCCAGAGCATCCGACCAAGTGGTCCTGGAGTTCCTGAAGGTTCACGTGGCTAGGCACATTTATTCAATCCATAATGTTAAAAAATAAAAAAGCCGTGCAGACACCTAGAGTCTGGCAGAACTCCAGTGTGTCTCAGTTTGGGATGCTGTCCCTGGTTCCCAGCAGAAGTATAAATGGCGGCTCTTAGAGCACAGTAGACAGGGATCTTTTTGACTCCTCAAGTCTCCTGCAGATTGGCCCCTTACCCCAGTTCTGTGCTGATGAGCCCAGCTCCCCCTTCCAGAGCATGTGGGGGCATCCTTGTGCGCCGTATGCGTGTGTCTCTCTGTTGTGAGGATGCCTCAAGTTGAGACTTGCACAGCTTCCTCCTGGGCTGAGTCTGCTTCTCTGTAGGCTTTTCTTACGAAGGCTCTGCTCTGCCCTTCACCCTGAAATATACTGAATATCAAGAATATACTTATGTGTGTGTACAGGCCAATGCAAGCATGCATGCTCATAGTCTACCACACATGCAATTAGAAGCTGTTGTTGCCACAGATAAAGTCTGGTCTTTAGAATCCAGAAAGGTTCAGAATAGACCTGAGGTACCCAAGAAAGCAACTTTAAACAGGTTCCCGAGGGAAAGCACAAGATCAGCTTTCTGGGTACTTTGGGGCTATCACATGCCCCCTGGTGGTAGAAGGAGAGCATGACAGTATCACTGTGGGAACATGGCACATTCTCCTTGGAGTGCAGGTTAACTGTATTACTAGTGTGGTTGGCTATTTCAGTCAGTAGGATAATGTAATATTAGCCTGTGGCCTGGCTATGTGCTAGGGAAGCCCTTTACAACAGCCTGGGTAGCTGGATCCTCAGTTAAGAGAACTTTCTGTTCTTGTAGATAACTTGGATTTGGTTCCAAGCACCTACCTGGCAGTTCACAATCTGTAACTACAGTAAAATCTGACTCCCCATTTTTGGTCCCCACATATATGTCCACATGGTACACATACATGTACTGAACACAGGTGCTGCACACACAGGACACAGACAAACATGCAGACAAAACACCCATATGCATAACATAAAATTTAATCAGCGTTTTATTAAAGCCAGTATTTACAGTGAACAAAAGCAGAGTCCTACAGCAAGTTTTCTGGGCTGAGTACAGCATTCAGGGTCACACAGCTTGTAAAGAATGGACCTCTTCTTCTCTACAGGCCTAAACCCATGCTCTTGGTCACTTTCCTATTACATGACCCCCTCTAGGCACCAACAGCAGTGTTTCTCTAAAGTGAGCTCCACGTGGCTCCTTTGCAAAGAAAGCTCTTTTTAGTTAATAAAGTGTGCTCAGGTATAGCTTAGTGGCATAACATGCATGGTATACCTGGCATGCATGAAGCAGGTCCTGGGCTCAATTTTTAGTAGTAGAGTGAAAAGGATCTTTCATTTGAGAAGCTATAGTGGGCCGGTTGTGGTGGCGCACGCCGGTAGGATTTGCTGAAGGAGGCAGAGGCAGGAGGATCACGAGAAGCTATAGTGGTAAATTAGTAAAGACAGAGACCCTGAGTGCAGGGTCAGTGACACTGATAGCCCAGGGTAGACCCTGCAGAAGCACGGGGCTTCCAGAAAGTGCCAGCCAGAGGGGGAAAATAAGCCTAATCTCGTAGTTGCCCAGACTGGTTTTGAACTCACTCAGCCTAAGAAGGTGTTGAATTTGTGATTCTCCTGCTTCAGGCTCCCAAACAGCTGGGAGCACACACCTGGGCCATCTTCTTAGATTCTCACTGAGAAGCAGACAGAGCTAAAGTTTCAAGGAGCCTGTGAGAAGGCAATGCCTTCTGTCAAGATAATGTCCATACATCATGAGGAGCATTGTAAATGGACACTGGTGTATAATGTGGGTAAAGTACTTTGTCAGCATTGCAACTGCTGGGACCTTGCTGTTGAGAATCTGATGACATGTGAAACTGGGGCTTCAGAGTTATGTACTAGCCATGAAACCATAGCCAGAGAATTAGCACATAAAAAATAAGTTAATAAAGATTACCCAGAGCAGGGGGGATAGGTAACACCCCTTTATTCCTAGAACTCAGGAGACAAAAGCAGGTGTTCTGATTTGAGGACAGCCTGGTCTACAGAGCAAGTTTTAGGCCAGCTGGGGTACATAGTGAGACCTTGTCACAAAAAAAAAATTTTAAAAGATGTTAGTGCTGGAGAGATGGCTCAGCAGTTAAAATCACTTTGCTGTTTATCCGAGGGTCCTGAGTTCCATTCCCACATACATATAGCAGTTCACAACCATCTGTAACTCTAGTTTCAGGGGGATGTGGTGCCTCATACCCTATGTTGGTACTAAGTACACACATGGTACACTTACATACATACAACCAACTCTCATACACATGAAACAAAACTAAGTCTTTTTTTAAAAAAAACTTCCTCAGATTGGGGAGATGGCTCAGTTGAGCAAGGCACTGGTCGTGCAAGCATGAAGACGTGAGCTGAGCTGTCTAGCACTCATATAAGAAGTCAAGCATGGCAGCATGGACCTAATCATAGCACTGCACAGATACAGTCAGGAGCGTCCCTGAAATGCTGAGCTGAGGAAGACACTCTATGTCAACTTCTGGCTTCCACACTCACACATATGTATATGCACAATCACAAACAAACAAATATTTTAAAAATTATACAAATGAAGTCTGCTTATTGTGTAGGTCATACACTGATGTTCAAAATACAGGTGAATGATGCTACACACTTCTCCTGCCAGATATCAGTGTTGCCAACTTGTGTGTTTGCACAGTATGTGCTTGCATGGTGGATTTTGCATGTGTGAGTATGCTCAAGGGTTCCCCTCTCGCTGTCTACACCATCATCGCACAGCGATGATGGTGTCCAGGAAAGCTTATCCTCAAGTGTGTACCTTGCCACTGCAAAACTGAAGGAGTTTGAGAAATCCAGTGTCCAAGCAGGCCTCTCCCCTCCTGGAGGAGCTGAGGAAGCCGCGGGTAGATGATTTCTCCAGACGCAGGGAGAGAAAGGGATGGTGAGGGGCTCCGAGCAGCCCTTGCGGTCTCTCTCTTGGTTGATCCTCTTTCCCAATCTTCCCACTCTTCATCAGGCTTCCTTCCAAGGCTCTCACATTAGGTAATATATTATTACACAGATCCGTTTGTTCTTACTAACATGCCTTTTAGGCAGGACATCAGCACAGAACCTGGGGGTGGGCTTCTCCCCTGTGGTAGGTATTCATACCCCTTTGTACGGTTGAGGGTCACAGTGTGGGTACTGATGGACACTGATGAACACGTCAACTGGTCCCACTTCTCTGCAATTATTAGAGCAGTTAATCTCCTTTAACAAAAGCAGTTTGCACATACTCACACAGAAGTGGATTTCCAGAAGATTTCAAAAGGTCCATGTACTTGAAACTTTGATAAATAGTGCTGGGATTTCCTCCAAAGAGGCGAGGCTGTGGACAGGACACCTCCCTGAGCAGGTGTGTACTCTCCATCCACCAAGTGTCATGATCTGTGCCAACTGAATAGATGAAAATGGCATCATAGACTATGTTTTAATTTATGCTTTTTGTTTTATACAGAGCTGGGAATTGAACCCAGGACTTCATGCATGGTAGGCAAGTATTCCATTCTGAGCTACACTCCAACTTCTGTATTTTTTTTGTATAAAGGTCACCTTAAACATATTTTTGTATGTTGACAAGGCATCAGGCTTTCCTATCAGTGAGTGTTTGGCCATTTTTTTTCTTACTGGCTTGTGGAGCTCTTTATTTGTTAAGAAAATTGGATGTTTGCATAAGTTATATATAGAATGAAATCAACTGCACAGCATTAAAGCAGGACCTTTTTCAGCTTGAGAATAGTTAATTATGATTTTAACAGTATAGTTGGTCCCACACGGCATTTTTCTTTTAGGATTCAGACTAATCAGCTGGTTCTAAATGTGGGAAGCTTTATTGAATTTTGGTTTCTGTTGCTGTGATAAAAACTCTGACCCAAACCAACTTGGGGAGAAAAAGGTTTATTTCATTTTATGCCTTATAGATATCAAGTGGGCATGGACTGAAGACCACTGTTTATTGGCTCCTTCCTCGTGGCTTGCCCAGCATTCTTTCTTATGCTTCTCTGGTCCTCCTGCCTAGGAGTGCCATGCCCAAGGTGGGCTAGGTCCTCCCCATGAGTCATTAGTCAAGAAAATGCTCCAGAATGGCCTGCAGACTAGTCTTGTGGAGACATGTTCTCACTGAGTTTCTCTTTTTCTCAGATGACTCTGGCTTATGACAC
This sequence comes from Sigmodon hispidus, assembly GCA_004025045.1. Lineage (NCBI taxonomy): Eukaryota > Metazoa > Chordata > Mammalia > Rodentia > Cricetidae > Sigmodon > Sigmodon hispidus. The sequence goes on along the minus strand of PVIH01023704.1, from coordinate 12,490 downwards.
ACTGAACAAGAAAAAGAAAGGGAGGGAGGCAGGGAGGGAAGAAGGGAGATATAACCAGAAGAGTGCATTTAACTTTCAAGCTAACTATGAGATATCTTCTGCAGATATTTCACCTTATCCTGTTTCCATTGTCTGAAACGTGTTTTGATGGCTCTCATTTTTCCAGCATCCTAGACCCAAGTTCCACCAGCCTCAGTAGAAGACACCTGACTCTTCCATCGACAAGCCTTTCCTTGGCTTTCATCTCTGATACCAGAAGCCTGGGGTTGGTCTCACAGTGTGTCAAGCTGCCTGACACTATTGTCTGGTTGTTGGCTCCTGCTTAGCAGCAAGGGCACAGCAGGAAAGAATTCTTATTGCTTTGAAACAGCCTGTTTCCTGGGGACAATTGAAGGTGTCCCATGTTGTAATGAAAGCTATATAGAAGGTTATGTGAAGACAGAAGCAGAGGTTCTAGCCATGTGCCATGGAAATCCTCATTCACCAGGAGCTTCATGAGGCAGGAAGCAACATCCCCAGAGGCTCTGGGGAAGCATCCTTCTGACAGCACCCTGAATTTAGAGTTCCATCCTTCAGGACAAAGGGGGATGAGACTCAACTCCAAGCCACCCTGTCCATGGCACATTGTGAGAACTTCCTCAGCACACCACCTACTGCTTTTGCACTGGCGAAAATCACAGGTGTTTACCTGCCAGATGACTGTTGCCACAGAGATCTGAAAGTATTGTTTCACTTGAAATTATAACACTTACTCATTGTTTAACAAGGTGTTAAATAACAAATTTGCTTATTCAGCATTTCGGTACTAGTGTCTCTGCATTTCAATGATTCTGTTTATTTTTTAATTTTTTTATACATTTATGAACATTTTTTCAGGAAAACGTCCCATTGGATTCATCATAACTCTTTCCACACACATTATAGCTTTCACTTCAAAGGGAGTAAGAAATAGTTATTCTGGAGCCAACGAGTGACACCTGCTGTGAAAATGGAGTCGGGTCCCTCAAATACCTGTTCAAACATAGCAGCAGTTCATGTTTTTAAGCATAGAAAAATCTCATGGTAAGCACTTTTTCAATCCCTTGCTGGAGGGATTGGCTCAGCAGTTAAGAATACTGACTGTTCTTCCAGAGGACCTGAGTTCGATTCCCAGCATCCACATGACAGCTAACAACTGTCTATTATTCTAAGATCTGACACCCTTATTCACATAAAATAAAAAAATAAATATTTTTTAAAAATCCCTCGGTGGAGACATTGGGTAAATGGGTCGCAGTAAAATGGGGCATCTCTGCTGTGTGTCTCTTCATGCTGAAGGGAGTGTGACATGCTCCCTCATGGAGTTCTTAACCTTTGGGTTTGTGTGGTCTAGTGGTCTGTTCATACATCCCAAAGGTTTCACTTTATAGTCAAAAGGATGCAAGGTCAGACAGGTCTGCAGTGGATACCAGTTAAGGGGGCTAAAGACAGCCCAAGATAACTTTGCAACATTCCAGCTCTCCACAGTCTGAAGTTCTGATCAGTCCTCAGCCAGCAGACACTTTAACATAGGTGTGGCCTTCTTGGGAGGGAACCTTCACAAAACCCAAGGGGGAGGCCCATCAACTTCAGCCTGACATGCAGTACCACACTACGTCAGAAGAGGGCACTAGCGGACCTGTGCAGAGTATGGAAGTTCATACTGCTCTTTTATGGTATTACTTTCCACTACAGATACAGAAATGTCCTCTGAATTCTGATTACCTTTAGAATATTGATATAGGGTCTGTGATCAAAATGTGGAGTCACCTTCAAGCCTTATATTCTGTTTATGTGTTGAACTAAATATTTCCTACCATTTTTAAAATGATCACCTGAGCATTTGGCACTGAAGTTGTTTTAAACCATATCCTATAGCTGGAGCCACTTGTGATTTTTAAGTTCTGAGGGACAGTAGGAAGTGTGAAGATACAGAGAGAGCAGAACTGGGTAAAGTGCTTGCTGCCCAAGTGTGAGGACCTGGGTTTGCATTTCCAGCACCCACGTAAATGCCAAGGGCAGTGTGTGGCATGAGACCTGTAACCCTGCACTGGAGAAGGGGATAGATAGGCTGATGCGGGGAGGCTATCAGTGAAGCAGAAATAGTGAGCTCCAGGTTCAGTGAGAGACCCTGTCTCAAAAAACACGGTAGGGAGTGATAGAAGACACTCAGTGTCTAGCCTTCACATATGTATCACCAGCAAGTGCACCTGAACACAACCATACAAAAATAATATTAATAAATTTTTTTAAAAGAGTAGCTTAGACTGGGTGTGTAGTAGTTCAGTATTAGGGTATGTGCTTATATAGGCTTCTGGGGTTTGGCATTCAGCTCTGGCTCCACCCTCACCAAGAAGAGGCTGAGTACACTGTGGACATGGTGATGTCTTTGACATGAGTGAGGGCTTCTAGATCCATCCCCAGAGTAGCAGGCTGTACCTCTTGCCCTGAACCCAGTCACTGTGAGTGACACTGGTTGAGCTGTACAAAGGAAATGGTTCTGTGTAATCCTGTTGGCTGCATTCATTGTTTGCCTGGAGACCAGTCTGAAGGTAGGATAGCTTCCTCTGTATCCTCAGCTCCACACACATGAGGGCAATGAAGCATTGTCTAGTTCTAGAGTGAAAGATAGAAGCCGCAAGATTTTAAAATAACTTTGTCGTGACATCGTTTTCCACTAAGACTCTAGTTTATGTCAGGTAGATGTGCTTAGTCAAAATGACAGGTGGACATGTTTAAGATGCATGTTGCTCAAAGCAAATTTTACATGAAAAGAAACAGTGAATCCTAGCTCATTACGTATTTATTTAAAAGGTTTTAGATGGATTGATTTTATTTCATGTGTACGAGTGTTTTGCCTGCATGTATGTGTATGCACAGTATATATCCTTGGTGCCCAAGAAGGTCAGAAGAGAGTGTCAGATGCCCTGGAACTAGAGTACGGGGTTGTGAGCCACCATGTGAGATGTGGGGGGCGGGGAATCAAAACCAGGTTGTGGTAGTTTAAATGAAAATGACACCCATAGGCCCACAGGGCTTAGCGTTATTAGAAGGTGTGGCCGTGTTGGAGCAGGCGTGGTTTTCTTGGAGGAGGTGTATTACTGGGGGTAGGTTTGGAGGTTTCCTGCTCAGACCAGGCTCAGTGTGACTCTCTCTTCCTGCTGCCTGCTGATCCAGGTGTAAAGCTCTCAGCTCCTTCTCCAGCGCCATGTCTGCCTGCATGCTGCCAAGCTTCCTGCCCTGACAATAATGGACTGAAGCTCTGAACTGTAAGCCAGCCCCAATGAAATGTTTCTTTATAAGAGTTGCTGTGGTCATGCTATATCTTCACAGCAACAGAAATGCTAACTAAGGCTCAGGTCTTCTGCAAGAGTAGACAGTGCTCCTAACCACTGAGCCATCTTGCTAACAAACCATTTAAAGAGAAGTATCCCAGCCAGGTTGTGGTGGTGCATACCTTTAGTCCCATCTCTTGGGAGGCAGAGGTGGGGGATCTCTGAGTTCAAGGCCAGCCTGATCTAGGACAGCCTAGGGTACACAGAGAAACACTATCTTGAAAAACAAAATTCTACCCAAGCGCCTGTGGCGAAATCAGTATGAGCCAAATGTTCTTTTCCTAAATATTTTATGTATATGAGTGCTGCATGTACACCTTTATTCCAGAAGAGGGCATCAGATCCCACTGTGGATGACTGAGAGCCACCACGTGGTTGCAAATTGAACTCAGGACCTCTGGAAGAGCAGCGAGTGCTCTTAAGTGCTGAGCCATCTCTCCAGCCCCACCTTTAAGCTGTTTATGTCAGTATTTTCATCACATTAACACAAAGGTAACTCACACACTGATTCCTGCCAGACATTCGTTGAAGTTGCCTCCTCCTGCCATGTTCATGGCCAGTGAGAAGCACTGAAAAAGAAGGAAAGATGGGAACTTAGCTGGTGTGACTTGGCTGCTGTGCCCTGGGCAGTTAGAACAAAGGGATAGAAGCAGGACACTGGCCATGTTTGCTTCCGAGGGGGTGGAGGGGTGGGGGGCGGGAAGGAGGTACCTGATGAGCTTGGGAGCTCCAGGGCTCCTCAGGTCCCATGTGGCACCTGATGGGACAAGAGAGCAAACTGACACATGTCACACTAAAGATGACCTGAGCATGCATCAGTGGAAAGGCTGCAGAGAAGTGACCACCACTAAGTGATCCCTTAGTGGGAGGTGTGTCTAGCAGAGGTCTGTCTGCAGAGAACAATGGCCAGTTTGTGGTTGCCTGGGGTTTGGTTGGGGCCAGGATCTTCTGTTGGGAGCAATGAAAATGTACATAGACCACATTGTGGCGATGATTTCCTGCTTCTAACAGTAACAGAAGCAAAAATTACTGGATTTTAAAATGGATCATATTTTAGTTTGTGTGTGTGCGCCAATGTGTATGGAGGTCAAATGAGGACACTAGGTGTTCGCCTCTCCTGTTCTCCACCTTATTCCCTCAGGACAGGGTCTCTCACTAAACCTGGACCTCACTTCTCTAATTGTTCTCGGCTGAGCAACAAACAGTTATCACAAGAACTAAAGTTAAGAAAAACAATTCCAGGGAGAAAAACCACTCAAGGATATGATGTGGGCTCTTTGCAGTAGTCAGCCTGAGCTAACTGTTTTTGTTAATTACATATTTTGGCATATTTTCTTAGCTTACAGCTACAGTAAGGGGATCTTAGGGACTTTATGCTAGGGCAAGGTTTTCTTGCTTGAATATGGACCATGAGAAAGGTCTGTGACAGCAGTTGGGTCCCAAATACCCAGATGTTGTCACCAGCCAATTAGCATAAAGACTTTCAGTGAGCTCATAAACTGTATCTAAGTATTCTTCTCTGATGGGAGCCCCACAACACTGCAGAGACCCCAGGGAGATCCCCATAATGAATCCTGACACTTAGGGGCCTCGGGACCTCCCCAGGATCAAGGGAAGAGTACACTGTCTGGAAAGGACTCCTAGGGAGTGTGTTATAGAGCCCTGGGAAAATTCTTTCTGACCAGTGTCTGCCAAGTGCTCCCGAGGCAGCTGAATATGCTACCCAAAAAAGCTAACTGAAGGTCATCTGGTCTGAACACCTCCAGAGTAAGTTTAGAAGGTGCCGTATGGTTGGGACACAGAGGGGAGGTCAGATTCAACCATAGATCCTGTGTCAAGGCTTCATGTGAGACATCGTTGGAGATCCCTGCTTTGTTAAGGGAAATGAATGCTTATTGTCAGTACATGTATTGTCAGTATGACCTCACTGTCCTTCTTACCCCAGTGGTCAGTGTGACCTCACTGTCCTTCTTACCACAGTGGTCAGTGTGACCTCACTGTCCTGTGTCCCTCACTGCACATATTACCTTTGTAACTATCTGCTAGCTTGCAGCTATTGGAAGGGGACCTTGCGGGCTTCCCAACCTGCATGTGGTTTTCTTGTTTAAATACGGATCCCAAGAAAGGCTTGGAACTGCACTTGAGTCCCAAATACCCGGTGTAGTCACTGGCCAGCTGTAGTAAAGACTTTCAGTTGACTCACAACTGTTCACATGGTCTTCTCTGGTGGAAACCCCACAGCACATCTGCTCAAGCCGTTGTATATGTCACCACTATACCCTGAAGTGCTGGAGTCACAGGCACACACAACCTTGTACTTTTTATTCCAGTCCAGGTTGGGGGTGGAATGAATTCCCTCTGTTGTACAGCAAGCATTCCTATGCACTGAGACATCTCTTCAGGCTTAAACTTTTTATTTTTAAATGGAGCAGAGATACGTTTCCTTTTTATTGCTTGAGACAGGGCTATCTCATGTAGCCCAGGGTGGCCTCAAATTTGCTATGTGCCTTGGGATGACCTTGAACTCCTGGTTTACCTGCTCCTCAAGTTCTGAGATTACAGACATGTACCAGCACACTCTGCTGAGAACAGAGAAACTATAGTCACAGGATTCCAGGCTAGCAGTCATCATTGTCTATGTGTATCAGTGTCCTGGTGCCCCTAAATCAGCCTGATGTAGTGTTGGAGTGAATCCAGCCTTGTTTCTGGAAACATACCAGACACCAATAGCTGTGAGCTGGACGGGTCATTTGCTCAGTGTGGACTTTATTTTCTTCATATAGAAAGCTGTGGGTGTTTTCTAAAGGTCATAGCACAACACAGGCTCTCTGAATCTGATGTATTTGTTACCTGGTACAAGACTGTTCTTATTAGCACTCTGGGGCATAAGTTTAATGATGGAGAGTCATCCAAACAAAAATGGATTGGAAAAGCATCCCAGGGCACTTTGCAAAATAAATGTGACTTTCAAAATGAATAATACAGCAGTGCTAACAGAGGGAAATACAGCCAGGAAAGGGGCATCAGGGAACAGAACAACAGTGGTAGCTCTCTGGGTGTGAGCCTTTTAATGTCCATAGGCTTAGCAGAAAGCCTGGCTGCAGTAAGCCTCTGACTTTGCTTGAGAAGAATAACAGAAATGGACATTACTTACTCCAGCTCTGTTCAGTCTTGATGCAAAGGCAAATAGAAACACCAGAGTGTTCTTGATGTGCCCAAGGTTATTGATCTGACTCAGGCAGGTAATGGACTGAGCCAGTGACACCAGGCCACAGGAAGCTGTGTTCCGGTGGAAGTCTTTTCTTCCCAGTCTCTTCCCAGTCCTTTTGCATTAACCATCTGCTGGTAGCCGGGTATTGCATCATAATTTTCCCTTAGTAACTTTGCAAGCAGTTGTGTTTTGACTTTGGACTGAGGAGGATGAATCAGCTAGCTGATACTATTATATTTGGAGAGAGTTTCATAAAACGTCATTTTATGGGATTCTGAATGCCAATATGAACCATCAAAACATGGAAATCCCTGACATGGCCACACTCTCAAATCGTTTTACTTAGAGAAAATGATGGCTTTGCTGGTGATTTGTATTCTTTTTTCCTGAATTTTATATTCTAAAACCAATTGGTATTGCTTTACTTTAATTTTACACATTTTAGTTTGCTCATTGTTGCTAAATGGCACATAGATTTAGTCTAGTCACAGAAGATTCATGAATCCCTGGAGTCTGAGTGTTTGGTGAACTCTCATGCCACCACCAACTCCAACACTCTTTACCGTGGCTATGGTGGTGGTGATGCTTTAGTTGGGATCTGGAACAGCTCCCAAAGGTCCATGGGTTAGAGGTTTGGCTCCCAGCATATGGTGCTGTTGGGAGCTGGTAGAGCCTTTAAGAGTAGGACCTAATAGGTTGGGTCAGCTGGGGCATGCCCTTGAGGGGATGTTGGGAGACACCCCATACACACTGGACTTTTTTGTCTCTTTCTTTTCTTACTGGCCCCCATGAGATGAGCAGCTTTCTCTACAGTGTGCTCCTGTCATGATACACTTTCTCACCACAGGCAGGCTGGAAGGGACAGGTTGAAACCTCAGAATCTGTGACCAAAACAATTCCCAGCTTTAAAAGTTTTTAAAATGTAGTTGGAGTTTATGAGGAGTGTTCGTGTCATGGCATGTGTGCAGGAAAAAGAGAACACCCTGCAGATGGTCCTCCTGTGGGCTCAGGCTTGCTACACTTGCCGGCAAGTACCTTTACCTGCGGACTTATCTCACAGCCCCCACCTTCAGGATTTTCACAGTGACTGAAGGATAATTAATATGTAGATTCTGCTAAGAAATACAGAATATCATCTATTTCAAAAGTTTTGCTTTACAAATGGGCAAAAAATATTCAGTTTCTTGAGAGTGAAATTGAGGTCAAAGATAGTTTCTTATTTTTATTGATTGTAAACTTTTCTAAGTTGCTTGTTGATATTTCTTACCTATATATTTTGTTGTTGTTTTATTTGTTTTGAGACAGGGTCTCTCTATGTAGCCCTGGATATTCTGGAACTCCCTAGATATACAAGACTGATTTCAGAGATTCACCTGCCTCTGCCTCCCAAGTATCGGTATTAAAGGGGTGTGCCACTATGAACAACTTCTTACTGTATTTTCATCAGGTTTTTGCTGTGGAATTATGCTCCTGTACTTTTAAATATTTGTCCTTCCTCCTGGTTTAATAAAATGCTGATTGGCCAGAAGTCAGCTGGGGAAGTGTGGGCAAGACTACTAGACTTCCTCTGGGAACAGGAAGAGCAGGGCAGAGATGCTGGGCAGACACAGAGGAAAGATGAAAATGCTGCTCTAAGGAAAGGTACTAAGCCTCTTGGCTAATCCCGAGTTAGTTTAAGAGTAAGAGTTAGCAAGTGATAAGCTTGAGCCACAGGCCAAACAGCTTATAATTAAGCCTTTTTGTGTTTATTTGGGACTGAATGGTTGCAGGACCAGCTGGGTAGGACATAGAAACTTCTATTACAGGTTTTCTTATGGCTGTAGGGTGTCTTTATATATTACAGACATCTTTGGTTCATTTTGCATGATAAAGGTGTTTTTCTAATTTTTTTATTGTGGTAGTTTAAATGTAATTGGCCCTATAAGCTCATAGGGAGTAGCACTGTTAGGAAGTGTGTCCTCATCGGTGTAGGCGTGGCCTTGTTGAAGGAAGTGTGTCACTGTGGGGGTGGGTTCTGAGCTCTCCTTGCTCAGGCTACATCCTGTGTCACAGTTCACTTCCTGTTGCCTTAGATGTAGGACTCTCAGCTCCTTCTGCAGCACCATGTCTGCCTACATGCTGCCATGTCTTGCAATAATGATAATAAACTAAATCTGTGAAACTGTAAGCCACCCCATTAAATGTTTTCCTTAATAAGAGTTGCTATGGTCATGTGTCTCTTCACAGCAACAGAAACCCTAGGGCTTTAAAAATAACCTTTATTTTAAGATTTATTATTTTAAGTGTGTGTGTATCCATGTGAGTGAAAGTACCTATGGAGGCCAAAGGCATCGATGTCCTGCAGCTGGAGTTAGCCATGTGATGTGGGTGCAGGTCCTCTGCAAGAGCAGCATATGCTCTTAACTCCTGAGCATCCTTCTCGTCCTATTTCCTACTCTCATTTCACTTATAATGCTATTTGTCATATAGTAAGTTTGCAAGTGCCCAAGTCTGGCATTTTGTGACCTTTGCACTCTAATTCCTGTTTAGAAAATCTTTCCTCTATGAGAGGAAATAAGCCTCATATTTTTCTTTAAAATGTCAGCTTCATCCAAACTATCATGAAATGATAAAAATCAACCACTGACTTGAATATAGCCCCTTTACCTAGATAGGATCCTTTTCCTTTGCATTTTCTACTTGGTTACTCTTGATGTGTAGGGAATACTCTGTAACACTGATGTGTTCAGATGGGATGGGAGGAAGCTATTGGTTGCATTGTCTCGCGATGACAGTGGTGTCCACACCAGGGCCCTGAGGGAGAGTAAGGAAGAGATGACTGAAAGGTGCTGTTGGCTTCTTAGAGCACAGCCCATGGGTCAGCAGCACTGGTGTCACCAGAGAAGTCACTAAGTTGCTGTTTCCAAGGCTACCCCCAGACATGGCCCCCCATCATATTTTTTTTTTCAGTTTAGCCAGATTCTGAGTTTGTGTGCTGGGTAAAGTAGAACTTTGAACGTGCAGGCATACTGAATCACACACTGCTTCCTTCTCAAGAAGCACCCTGACTCTGCTGATGTGTACTTCCCATCACAGATGGTCTCCATGGCACTGCCAACTAAAGCATCTCTCCTGTCCGTGGCTAAGGAAGCAAGCACATCGCCAGAGTCCAGCAAATGAAATCCTTGGGACCCTTGACATAAACACCACAAATAATAGTAATCGTTTAAATAGAGCGAAACCAAGCAGAGCACGATGGACCCTTAGAAGGGTCCTTCAAAACAGAGGAAAGCTTAGAAATAAAAGAACAGTGCAAATACCACTCGCTGTTCAGGAGACATTTCTCTAGGGACCAACAAAGTGTGCAGTTCAAAGACCAGATAATCTTATGTCTTTCAAAAATCAGAAAGCTGGATCACTGAGCTCAAACTGAATTAGTCTAAATTTGAGCTAAGGCATGAAACCTGGAGGAAAAGCAGGAAGCGGAGTCAGGGCCAAGTGGGAGCCAGACCTTGGCCTCCAGAGTCCTCCTATCTGCCCATCTTATCTTCCCAGCCAGCCAGAGGAGGCACTTATACTGGGCTCATCTTCACCGCAAACCACAGTACACAGGATGCTTTTGTTCTTTGTGTTAAATGACACAGTGGCAGTAAAGAAGCCAAGCACAGAACATGGGCACACAGGTCTGCTTCTTAAATATCAGCCTGGTCAAATCTAGTCTTTCAGACCTATGACTGACTAACCAAGGGTCACCAGTGTTTGAATGCCTTTAGGCTTGCTATTTGGCGTCCCCCAGCCCTTAGAGCGACGGGCACATGGCAGAGTGGTAAGTGTTAGTTCGATGGCTTGGATCCACCTCTGGACAGGAGGTCAAAGCAGAGGCAAGGCTGAGGAAGCTGGAAGATAGCTTGGCTGAGTGAGATTTGACTGTGGTCTGTTTCCTCTCTCTGATAGTCCAGCTTTTCCCTGATATCTGGCTCTGATTTTTCATTTAATAAATAGAATGTGTGTTACAATTTTATTAGTATAATATTCTACAAGAGAACTTGTCTGTGGTGCCTCAGAGGCCGTGATGACTGGCATTCGAACCTAGGTGATCTGAGCACATCCTTGGCCTCACCACTGTGCTTTTCTACACGGCTAGGGTTACACTTCCTACCTACATCACTAGGTTGAAGACAGATCAAATATATCATAGTGAAGTCCCAGGACAGCTGGAAATCAGTATTTAAGGAAGAACTCATGGGTTCACCCTCACAGCCCTCTTCCATCTCAGTCTCACTGACATCCATCCTCAGACGGCATCTTCCTTCAGCATCAAAACATAAATATACCATAGTGAAGTCCCAGGACAGCTGGAAATCAGTATTTAAGGAAGAACTCACGGATTCACCCTCACAGCCCTCTTCCATCTCAGTCTCACTGACATCCATCCTCAGACTGCATCTTCCTTCAGCATCAAAACATAAACGCCAGCTTTGTTAATTTAACTTTTGACAATTTCATTTGTATAATGCATATGTTCCCCAATGATTATTTTCTTATTCTCAACTAATTCTCCTCTTGTCAACCCCCCTTTTAAACAACCTACTGAGTTTAATTAAGTTGCTTCCATGCTCATGAGTTGGGGTTGTTTGTGGGATCTTGGGCAATTTTCCAGTGGCTATACCACTGAAGAAAATGACCTCTGCCTCCCAAGTAACCACTAACTGCCAATAGCTCCTCAGGGAGAGGGGGCTGGGGCCACCTGAGCTGCTGGATCTGTGATGCACTTTTGAAGGGCCTTGTCTGTGTAGATCCTGTGCAGGTAATCACAGTTGTGTTGTGTTCATGATTACAGTGACTGTGTTCTGTCTAGAAGACGCCATCTCCTACGAGGCACCTGTTCCCTGACTCTTAGAGTCTTCCTGTCCCCACTTAGGTGATGTTCATTGGGCCATCAAGGGAATGGTACAGATGTGCCTCTGAGCACTCAGGAGTAACTTACTTTAAACACTTTGACCAGTTGTGAGCTTGTATTAGCCCCTGACTGCAGCAAAGCTTCTCTGACCAAGACTGAGAGCAGCAGTCCATAGTTGTGAACATAAGGCCAAACCAAACAGTAGGAGACTCTGCCCTATGGCCTTTTACTTTCATTTTATAGGAGATTACAGTTAAGATATTGCATGAATCTTAGAAAACTTTAGACTTTCAAATACATTTGAGACTGTTACAGACAATGAGGACTTTTAAAGTTGGACTGAATGAGCTTTTGCATTTATACTATGGCTACAAATGTTTGGGGGCAGGAAGTAGAATGTGCTTGTTTGAAAGAAAGTGACCCCCAAAGGGAGTGGCACTAGTGGAGGGTGTGGCCTTATCGTGGTAAAAACCCGCCCTGAGATATGTTTATAAACAGGGTTTATTTGGAGAAAATAGCTTACAAAACAGAGCCGGTTTTAGGAGAAGATGACAGGATGAGGTTGCAGCACGCCGGAGCCTTTCTATGGAAGATTCTTCATCCCCATCCCCACGCCGTACGTCCGAACTCCCGGGCAGCTGGAGCGAACTGCGCACTCAGTCGGGGAGCTCTCGTGAGAGAATGACGACTTCCTGTCCTGGTCCCCTCCCTCGAAGGTCTACTTCCGGAATCCTTTTCAGTTAACCACGCCCAGCTCGTCTCCATTCCTATGACGCGATCGTTCACATATACAGTTCCTGATTTCCCACTACATCTCCCCGTTTTGTCTAAATAGGAAGGTTCTAAACTGGTATAAAACTACATACTATAGGGATCATCATAAGACAGTGTCTGGGAAAGAGAAAGGTACTAACATAAGTGAGGTCAAACTACTGCTAACAAACAACAACTACAAAGTACAATTTAATATCTAAAATGTTGATATGAGAAAATGCACAGGGATTGCTTTAAGGCTGTTTATCTTAAACAATAGAGTTCTAACACTTG
>PVIH01023703.1:0-24260 GCA_004025045.1 Sigmodon hispidus | reverse complement strand
GATGGGGGAGATGGAGGTGGGGGAGATGGAGATGGGGGGAGATGGAGGTGGAGGAGATGGAGGTGGAGGGACATGGGGAGAGATGGGAGGAGATAATGGGAGATGAGGGAACAGTGCATCCCAATACCCAAAGGTTTTCCCCAAAGGATGCAGTAGGGGGCCACAGGGGAAGCCAGCCAGTTTTGACCCAGGCTGTTTTCACTGTTTTGGACCTACTGTGTGCTGGACTAACAGGCAGCTTGCTGTCCCCTGAAGCCTCAGCCAAAGGGGAGGACAGTTGGCAAGCAGAGAGAGGACAGATGTGACGCACACCAGCACAGCCTCTGCCAACTGGAATTGCAGACAGTTTGCTTCTCAAGAACAAAGGTAGATGTTGTGTGGAGATGCACATTAAACACATATGCCTGCACACATATGCACACACATACATATGCACATGCATGCATATATGCATATATATACATGCATATACACACATATATATACACAATGCACACATGTGTGCATACATACAAGCACATACACACACAGAGAAAATAAACAATTTGTTAATCGCTCACCAAATAGATATGAAGGAGCCAAGTGTCACCACAGGATTAGGAGTTTAAGGCCAGCCTGGGCCTTAATCTATATAATCAAAAGTTCCTCAGTCCTGTGATCCCATTGGCCACCCTCCATGCCCGGGTCACCCTCCACACAGGCAGAGCTGTAGCCACCTGGGAGCAAGGTGCTGGGCTAGGCAGTGTCACTCACATGAACACTTCCCATCCCCTGTGTGACTTCTGCCCCCTTTGCCCAGAGGCACAACCTGGCAGGCATAAGGGTCTGGTTGTGTGACAGATCAAAATGTGCCGCATCTCTCCACCTCAGCTCTGAGCAGTCCAGATGAGGGGAGGGGGCTCCAGTGGACACCTGGCTCTGAAGTTGACAGGCCCTGTCCCATGCAAGTGTCTGTCACCAACACACCCTCGAGGACCTCTTCTTCCTGCCTCCTTGGGCCTCCAGGACCTGGAATCAGGGAAAGCATGGCAGCAAGAAGCCTGAGGGTCTCTTGGCCCCAGAGAGAAGCCCACCACAACCAAGACTTTGTACCACAGGAGTAGGGTGGCTGAGAGGCGGTTGCTGCTGCTAGGGGTGAGAGACAGAGAGAGGCAGAGGCGAGGCGGTGACATCAGATCTGAGAAGTCAGCTGCTGGTGAGGGCTGAAGAAAAGAGGGCCTGGGGCTCAGCCAGGGGCCCAGCAAGAGCAGAGGAGCAGCTACTCCTGACCAGGAAGTGGGGAATTGAAGCAAGCCGCTCCCACCGCAGAGGCTCCTTGGGTGACCCTCCATGACACCCAGGGGTTGGAGTCATTGGTGGTGGTTTTAGGATCTGGACAGGAAGTGGAGTCATCTGAGTGGAGGGGCTGCAGGCAAGCGGGGTTCACAGGGCCGACAACGGGGAGGTGTGGAGACTGGTGTGCACTGCCTCCTGCCTGGGAGGACATAGAGCCTGGAGTGTCCCAACCCTTCTGCTCAGGGCCCACAGCAGTTTGACACTGACTCCCTAGTTCCCAATGGGTGCAATGCACTTTCTGTGCTATGTCATTCTTTAAATTCGCTTTTATTATTTTCAATTGTGTCTGTGTGAGGATGTGTTCAGTGTGTGTATGTGAGTGTGGGTGCTGACAGAGCCTAGAGGTTTGCTTTCTGTGCATATACTATTTATTTATTTATTCATTCATTTATTCATTCATTATTTATTTATTTATTTATTTTAACATTGTGAAAAACAGTCAAAGCACACATCAGAACAGAGACTGCCAATTTGCCACATTCAGATCACAGAGCCTTGGGAATGATGCAGCCCAGCCGTAGACTTCTGGTCCAGATTATGCTGCCAACAAATAAATGTTTGTTTATTTACTGAACAATCAATAATAGGCACACTGAAAATATATCGAACCCACTGTCCAATAGCTCTTAACTCTCTTTGCCTCCTCCTAACCACACAAGATTCCCCAGCCACTCAGATAACAAGCTGATAACTCATCAAGCTCCTACTATGTGCTGGCCTCTAGGAAACAGTTGTCACTGAAGGTGAACTAGCTGTGGCCTGTCTCCTGCTTGGATTTTAAAGGCCCATCCCCAGGAACTATATGCAGATGCAGGGTCATACCTGTTATCCTCACTATGTGCCATCCATACCTATAACAGGGCCTGCACACAGTAGGTGCTCAACGGGTGCTGAATGTAGTAGGTGTTACTTGAACATGCCTTCTCAGAAGGTCCAGCAATGGCTTGTAAGTTGTGTTTGGTCCAGAGGACCTGTGGCATCAATGTCTAGGTGTCTTCACAATACAAATGAGCTTCCAAACCTGAGGTTTATGTTGCAAATGAATCTGATCTTGGGGAAATTCTAGAGGCTAAGGCGTGAGAGAAGGCAGGAGAGCACTGTATGAGGCTGTGGGAACACAGTGGGACTCTTAGCCCCACCTGGGAAGTCCGTGCAATGAGGAAGGAGAAGAGGATATCTCAGTTAAGGAAAACTAGCTGATGAGATGAGAACATTAGCTCTGTACCAGGCAGGTCCTAGCTGGTTTTGTTTCCCAGGTCACTTGCGACTATATAGTTCTACTGTGGAATATACACAGCTCTTAAACAAAATGGACACGACTGTGTCTCAATAAAACTTTATTTACAAACTCAGATGAAGGGCCACAGAGGGCCCCCTGAGCCATGGCTATGGTCTGTTGAGCCCTGAGCTAACTACAGTATACAGGAGCAGGGCAGATTGAGCTGTCTGTGTCTGTACAGACATCTCTTATACAAACACAGAACCCCAAGCTAATTGGGTCTGTAAGTATTTCAAAGCACCTACTATGTGCTTGACATTGTCCATACCCTGAGCACCAAAAAGTAACCAAGATGAATGTCATGGTGGAGACAGATTCTAACCACACAGATATGAACAAATAAACAACTATGGTCTTGAGAAAGTTCCTTAACCTCTCTGGGCTAAAGGAGGCTAGGACACATTGGGCACAGTCTAGTGGCTGTAGTCACTAGTCACTGTTATTTTGGTTCAACATCAAACAAACACAATTTTTAAAGCACACAAGTCAAATACCACACAGGAACAGAGCAGCGACATGCAGGAAAGGTACCTTGGACCCTAAGGAAATGGCAGCCAGGTCAAGGCAGCCTGGACCACATCCTGGGAGTGGGCAGCCTGGAATTAGCTGTGTCTGCAGCCTTCCTGGCCCTGCGGCTGGACGCAGTTAATTAAGAGGATGCCTGCTTCTCTGCAGCCTGAGGTGTCTTCTCTAATTAGCCCGAGTGTAGAGAACTTTGAAATCAGGGATGAAAGGGGAGCTGGGGTGAGTCTCTGGTCACAGGGCAATCAGTCAGGAAGTGGGCCGTGAACCCCAAGAACTTGACTCCTGCTCACACTTGCAAGCCTGTGGGAATTGACCTGTTTGCTGCTGAGTGGAGTTTCAGGATGCCCAAGGTGGGGCCAGAGAGGGGTGTTGGAGCTGGGCTCCAAAATATGTGTAGCTTCCAATCTCCTCCCTCTCTCCCTCCTTCCCTCCCTCCCTCCTTCCCTCCCTTCTTCCCTTCCCTCAAGTTACTAGGTAGCCCAGGCTGCTATAGGACCCCAGATCCTTCACCTCAGCCTCTCAAGTGCTGGGATCAGGGATGTGTGCCTCCGCCACGGTTTCACTGTCATTATTGCTGGTGTTCCCAGCCATTGCCCCCTGGGCTGCAGGATCCCAGGTGAGTGACTAAGCCCTAGTTCTCTTTTTTTGAAGAAGATGACTATGTGAGAATGCCAGTAAACACGTAGCCCAAAGAGGAAATGATGGTCCCACTTTTGGGGGGACACTTTGTCATTATCTGGTCAGTTTTCCAGATAAGGACTTTGATCCACTAGGGACAGCCAGGCACCCAAGAGGGTTCCAATCACACAGACAAGGCCAGCCCCAAAGCTACAGCTATGAAGCTAGTACACAGAGGTTAAGCTACTCACCCAAGTCACATGGCAGGATCAGGCAGCCTGGCTCCTGGGTCAGCTTCAGCCTTGTGTGGGCGGCCATGTGGGAGGTTCTTATAACCAGCAGCAACTGAGGAAACAGAGAACTTGGTTTCCCCTTTGTGCAGGCAGATGGCCCCAAGCCTCACTCTGCCCAGCTCTGTTCTTCCAGACTGGGTGCTTCTTGGGACTTTACATTGTTATTTTATGTGTATGGGTGTTCTGCCTGCATGTATGTCTGTGTGCCATGTGCATGCCAGGTGCCCACAGAGGCCAGAACCTAGAACTGGAGTTACAGCCAGCAGTGAGCTGCCATATGGGTGTGGGGAAGTAAACTTGGGTCTTGTGGAAGAGCAGTCAGTGCTCTTAACCATCTCTCAAGCCCCATTTCTGGAAATTTGTCACCTGATTACTGACCTCTAATTTGTGATACATATGGAGGTCAGAAATCAGGCTCAGTATTGTTTCTTAGGAACCATCTACTTGAGTTACTTTTTAATTGTTGATTTTAAGTGTGCGTGCATGTGTGTGTGTGTGTGTGTGTGTGTGTATGTGTGTGTGTGTGTGCATGTGAGCCATGGCTTGTTTATGGAGGTTACAAAGCAATTTTCAAGACGCATCCCTTACCCTCTACCATATGGGTCCCAAGAACTGAACAGATCATCAGTTTTGGCAGTAAGTACCTCTGTCTACTGAGTTATCTTGGGAATCCAGTGTTGGTTTTTCAGGTCTACAAACATCCAGCTTTTTATGGAGTTAGGGACAGAATTCAGGTCTTCACACCTGTGTGGCAGTTGCTCTACTCACTAAACCATCTCCGGGCCCAACTTCTACCTCTAAAGTCATGGTGGCATGTTGCTGGGTGCCTACCACCATCCCAAGCTGCACACACATCCCTAATCCTGGCATTTGAGAAGCAGAGATAGAAAGATTTTTAGTTCGAGGCTAGCATGTGCTACAGGATGAGGCCCTAACTCAACAAACTGAAGACTGGGGTGTGGCTCAGTGGGGGAGGGGACGTTTGCTTAGTGGGAGCAAAGGCCTGTGGTCCATCTTCAGCACTACAGATAAAATAAACAAAAGCCAGATGGGGCCTGGACTTCTGTGTGGATGCTGCAGGCTCACCCCAGAACATGGAAATGGCAAGTAGGCAAGTAAAAGCAATTTATAAATATCAGAAAGCTGATGGAAAAAGAAGAAATATGGATGGTGAAAGGGTTTGTCAGAGCCCAAAGAGCTCTGGGCAGTGCAAGCGCCCCGGTGATGCTGACACAGGAATATCAGGGTATCTAAGAATAATGACGTGTTCTCAGCTTGGGGGACTAGGGTCATGGAAAATGCAATGGCCACCAAAGCGGCCCCTGACCCTATAGCTTCAGGTTCTTGTCTCAAAAATTCAAAGACTGAAATTCTCAAACCACAGAGCATTGGTTTAGGGGGAGAAATTTGTCACAGATTTGGGAGCCATGCCACTTATGTTAGGGTGGAGGTCAACCAGCCATGGGTGGACAAGCAGCCACATGGCGGGGAGCACACGTCAGCAGAGTAGAGAAGCCCAGAGCACCAGAGAGGGCAAGGTGGACTCTGGCCAGGGCACCAGAGAAAGGCAGAGAGAAGGAGGAAAAGTCGTATCTGGTTCTGACTCAAGCCTTACAGAACCTTACGGTTTGCAGGGCTGTGCTGGGGCAGGGAGTCTGGGACATTCTTCTCACTAAAGGACCATTTTACCCTCCATCTCTGCAGCAGGCTTCAGGTGGCCCCCTTCTCTGGGGCGACCCTCCTCTCTGGGGTGGCCTCTTGGCTAGATGATTGACAAGCCCAGCTGAATTAACTTTTCCATCCAGAGGCAGACCCCATTCTGGGCTCTGACAGTACTGAAGGGGATGAGTTTGTATCATCAACTGTTTGTCCTCAGCCAAGGAACAGCACCTCACAGTGGGCCTGTTATTAGCCACCAGCTCTGGGGGACAGGATGGTATGATCAAGTTTGGCTCTGACTGCTCAAAAGAAATTCATCCCTGGGGGCAGGGGTCTCTGAGTCCCCCTGTCCACTTTGCGATGATATTTAAATTGGTGTGTATAAGTATATATGTATGTGGGAGTACACACAAATGGTGTGCATGTATACATTGTATGGTATGCATGAGTGTAAAGCATGTATTTTGTGTATTAAGTATGCTATGTGTATACATGTGTGTACATGTCTATGCAATTATATGCAAGTATACCTGTGTGAATGTCTGTATTTGTATATACATGTGACTATATGTCTGTGCATGTGTATGTATGTCATGTGTATATATGTGTATCCATATGTGTATGCATGTGTGTATATATGTGTATGCATGTCTGTGTGTATATGTGCGTATGTATGCATATATGCATATGTATGTGCATATGTCTGTGCATATGTGTGTTAGCATCTCACAAGGTAGGCACTGACTCAGCTATTCCAACCACTTCTTTCTCCACCAGCCCCTCCAGGGAATGCAGCCCAGAGACTCAGGTTGAGGAAGCCTTCTAGAAGGTTCCCACAAGCAGAATGAAAGAGCCTGGGCAGGCAGGCAGGGTTAGGATTCGTGACAGCCACTGATGTCAATGGAACTCCACCCTGGGCTGTCTGCACAACCCACTGAGATCCCCAGCTACATGGCAGTCTAAGATAAGAGCAAATGAGCTGAGTCAGCCTGGGGCTCAAATGCTTTGAAATTATTCCAGATTTCCCACCAGGCATGAGGTGCAGCCTCCCTAAAGGCTGGGCTACATTGAAAGCTATCTGAATACAACAAGGAACTACCACCTCTGGTGCTACAGTGACCCCAGAGAGCCCTGACACCCCGAGTCACAGCAGAATCTGCCCTCTGCTGGCTCATGGTGAACTCCTGGGCTGAGCCACAGCCCACCCGCTCTCCCATTACATACAGTCAGATGCACAGTGGCCTGTTTTCTCTCCCTGGGAATATAGCCGGCCTGAATCACAACACATACGGAGACAGACTGAGGTCTGGAGCATGAGACCTGTCCCTGGACTCACACCGTGGAGCCTTGGTCTCCCACGCTCACCCAGGACTCCTGTCCCTTGGTTTTGTGTCTTCCTTCAGCCTTCTGTGGCTGAGCCTTCAGCTGCCCCATAACTAAGGCACTCCCCACAGGAGGCCACACTGACCTTGCCTCTGCTACCCCTATCTCTGTGTCAATAGCCCAGGGCCACTGTCCAAGCTTTGGGACCCAGAACAGCTCTCCACATTCTTTGATGGAGAAGATGATCAAACATATGTGGTGCTCCTGGGAAGGAGTGAGTCACAGTCAGGACTGGGGGTCACTATTAGGAGTCTGCCATCTTGCTTGTTCCCTTGTGCCCCTGTGCCCAGCCCCCCAGGCTTCAGAAGGCCCTGTTTCAGCAGCTTGTGGTCAGCTCTGACACTCAGATCCTTGTCTGTTCATCGTATGCCCAGCTGGGGGCCTTTAATTAGGTGTACTTAATTTCCTGCCTCTGTGTATGTTATCTCCCCCTATTTTTAGCATATTATGATAAATATTGAAGATGCCTTGATTGTGGCAGAGAAAGCTGTTGGCTTTTACTATGTGCTGAGTACTTTAAATGTTTTTCTTTCCCTAAATGATGTCCCTAAAAAAATGATGTTCATTTTTTAGACAGAGAACTAAGGTCTTGGGCTGGGGATGCAGGTGGTAGAGTCATTGGCTGTCATTCACAAAGCTCTAGGTACCCAGTATCACGTAACATTCAGCATGGTAGCATGTACCTGTGATCCCAGCACTTGAGAGGTTGAAAACCAGGAATTGAGGATTATCCTCAGCTATGGAGCAGGTCGAGGCCAGACTGGGCTTCATCATAGGATCCTGCCTCGAATCCCAACCACAAAACCTATGGCTTGGAAAAATGAACTCACTTGCCCAGTGTATCACAACAGGAGGCCTGGTGCATGGAAGATGCAGTTGGTCTTGGAGTGTACCTCTGAGGAGCAGGACCCACACTAGAATGCTCCCTGAGCCTAGGCAGCCATGGCCGGGATTATTGTGATTGTTGATGCTTAAGAGCCATCTGGAGCTTGCAGATGGAGAGTGTGTAGCGCCTCAAGGTTGCTGTACAGGACCCAGACTCATCATCAACTGGTCCCTATGTCACAGATGGCTGCCACTACTCACTCATCACCTCTTCAGCCAACCATGTCCAAAGCAGGAAGAGAGGAAAAGGGGCAACTGGCCTCTCCTCATTTGCCATTTTCTTATCTGAAAGGAAACACTTTCCCAGAAGTCTCCAGCAGAGTATGTCCTTGGCCAGAAATGGGTCACAGGACAACCCCTGGACCAATCCCAAGTCCAGGAAGATGGACTTACTATAGTGGACTTAAATCAATCACACTTTCTTCCCTAGAGCTGGGCCCACAGCCAGCTGGAGAAGTCAGCTTCAGTCAGCTGGTAGGAAGGAAGGGCAGCTGACAGGCCAGGCCCCAGCGCAGCGACTCCAGTACTTTCCAACATCTAGGAAAGGTACCTGGTGGAGGACAGGGTGTGTGGGGGAGGTGTTGGGAGTGGGGTAGGGGTGTGGATGGGAGTGTGGGGGTGGGATTCAGGTGGGGAGTGTTGGTGTGGGGGTTCAGGGGGAAGTGGGGGGAGTGTTGGTGTGTGGGTATAGATGATTTCTTGCAGGGTTGGCAAGAGAACCCTTCTGCCATATCACCTTTGGCTTAGTGAATGTAGGGTTTTATGGCCTTTCCCTACTTCCCACGAGGTGCCCACTGCAGGGTGCTAAAGCTATCATGATGCCATCTAGTACACAGGCTACTGAGATTTCCTGTCTCTGTAGGAATTTTTAAAGTTCCCCTAAATATGAAATCTTTTCACTTTTTACAAATGTGATATATCTCCTCATAAGAACCTCATTGGCTGGTCATGGTAGGACATACCTGTAGTCTCAGAACCTGAGAAGCTGAAGCAGGAGGATTACCCCAAGTTCCAGGTCAGCCTGAGCTACCTACATAGCAAGACTCGGTCTCATATACATGTGTGTATATATATATATATATGTATACATATATACATAAACATGGTAACATGGCTTCAGATTCCAGCTTTTGGGAGGCAGAAGTAGGTCAATCTCTGTGAGCTTGAGACTAGCCTGGTCTACATAGTGATTTCCAGGCCAGCCAGGTCTACATAGTGAAATCCTCTCTCAAAAGGAGAGCAGGACTAGAGTCATGCTCAGCAGTTAAGAGCATGTATTATTCTTCCAGAGGACCAAGTGTGACTTCCAGTGCCCATGTCTGGCAGCTTACAAATGGCTGGAACTTCACTCCACCTCTGACACTCACACACACACACACTCACACGCACACACATACATGATTAAAAAGTAAAACCTTTTTAAAAATTATATAGGGCTGGGATGTACCTCAATTGGCAGAGAACTTGCCTGGCATGTGCAAAGATCTGGGTTCGATCCCTACTATCACCTCAGAAATTAAATAAGTGGCAAACACTGAAGGTACAGAGGGCTCAGGGGCTGTGGGAAGCAGAACAACCTCGCTATTCCTGTCCCGTGATGTTCTTATCTCAGCCCCAGGAGAAGCAATGTCCAGCTGACTTCCCACCTCTGTTGCAGAGCAGGAAAGGGTCGCCGCTGGGCCAGCAACTGTGAAGACCATTTGCAAGCACCATGACCAAGTGTGCAGCCTCGTGCCCACCAGAGCAGCAGGTGCAGATTGTAAAAGTAAACCTTGATTTCCGAATCAGGGCGTTTCACCCAGGACTCTGCCTTCCCTGAAATTCTTGATGTTTTTCCTTACCTACCCCTTTTTCCTAAGAAATTCTCACATGACCTCGAGAATATAAAATATCATACAGGTCAAATGTTTTCAGATAATAAATAGGGAAATTTGCTTTAAAGCAATTCTTTGGAAGACATACAATTTTAACATTTATTAAAGATGAAAGCTTGGGCAGGTAAAAGGGCTCAGTATGTAAAGGAGCTTGCCACCAAGCCTGACAACCTGAGTTCAATCTCCCATGTGATGAAAGGAGAGAACAATTCTCCCAAGTTGTCCTCTGATCTCTATATGCACACCATGGCGTACTCACACACCTGCCCACATGCATGCGTGCTCACAAATATGCACACACCTGCCCACATGCATGTGTGTTCACAAATATACACACACCTGCCCACATGCATGCATGTTCACAAATATGCACACCTGCCCACATGCATGCGTGTTCACAAATATACTCACACCTGCCCACATGCATGTGTGTTCACAAATATACACATACCTGCCCACATGCATGTGTGTTCACAAATATACTCACACCTGCCCACATGCATGTGTGTTCACAAATATACACATACCTGCCCACATGCATGTGTGTTCACAAATATGCACACACCTGCCCACATGCATGCGTGTTCACAAAATAAAATGTGATTTAAAAAAAGAAAAGAGATGAAAGCAAATCTGTACACAAATAAGATGGTATTTATTGTTTATAAATATTCTCTCTCACGCTCTCTCCCTCCCTCTCTCTCTCTCTGTTCCTCCCTCCCTCTGTCTCCACACCCCATGTATGTGTGTCTACACATATGCACCATGTATGTACAGATGCCCATGGCTGCTGGGAACTGAACTTAGGTCCTCTGCAAGAACAATATGCCCTTAGCTGCTGAGCCATCTCTCCAGCCCTATTTAAATTTGTATTGGTCCTTTAGCCTACAGCGTGATTACTTCAGCATGTTTGTATACATACACATATTTCATTATCATTTTTCTCCTCCCACATGGCCGTCCACATGTGTCCTGCACCCAGATATTTATTTTTAAGTGAATCTTGAATAAATATTTAATACTACAGGGCAGAGAACATTTCCAGCATTTTCAGGGCTGACTAATATTCTGATTCTATGATGATCATGAACAAGCACATGGCCACCTTTCAACATCACACAGTCTCTAAAAAATTCAAACAGAAGTTCAATCTCTTTAAGGTATCCAGACATCAGACTGGAGAGATGGCACAAAGGTTAAAAGCACTGGCTGCTCTTCCAGAGGTCCTGAGTTCAATTCCCAGCATCCACATGGCAGCTCACAGCCTCAATAATGAGGTCTGGTACTCTCTTTTGGCATGCAGGTATACATGAAAGCAAAACATTGTATATATAATAAAAAAAATAAATCTTTTTTAAAGTATCCAAACATTCTTCAAAAGTTTAAAATTTTCTCTAACATATCCAAAATTTCTCTAAAATCTTTTAACTGTGAGTTCCTGGGGGAAAAATAAGATAATAAAATATATGCAGGGCTGGAGAGATGGCTCACAGCTTCCAGATGGCTCTGCTCTTTCAGAGGACCTGAGTTTAATTCCTAGCATCCACATGGCAGCTCACAGTTGTTTGTAATTCCAGTTCCAGGGTATCTGGCATCCTCCCACAGACACGCATGCAGGCAAAACACCAATGCACTTGAAATAAATATTAAAAATAAAATAAAATACGTGCCTTCTTACTTTGACAGGGAACAACCAGGGCACCATCACAGACAGACCAAAGCAAAACCAAAATTCAACAGTGCAAAGAGTTTGGTACCTGGTGTCTGGGACCCTGTAACACCACTTACCCCTGGGCTCTGAAGACCCCAGGCAGCCACACTTCTCTGACCCTGCCATCCAAAACACACAGCTCGTATACTAGGTTCAGGCTGTCTCCACTTCACAACCGCTGATGTCCTTAGTGGTCATCTACGGATGTGATGTATCCAAAATACTGGGGTCGTCTGTGACAGTAACCTCCCAGATTAAAACCTTCTGTCCTGCAGGGAACCGACAAAAAAAGTTTCAAGAACTCCCTGAAATTTGGTCGAGCGGTGGTGGTGCACGCCTTTTATTTTAGCACTTGGGAGGCAGAGGCAGGTGGCTCTCCGAGTTCAAGGTCAGCCTGGTCTACAGAGCTAATTCCAGGACAGCCAGAGCTACACAGAAAAACCCTGTCTGGAAAAACCAAAACAAACAGACCTCCCTGAAACTCAACAGATCCACTAGTTTCCTCCCTGCCAGAGTAGACAAAAAGATTGTCAGACCAGCTGAGCTGTGGAAGAGCTTTAGACCATCTGAGGCACCTGGAAAGGACATTCTCCTACCTGCAGGGTGCTCTAGGTTTCTAGCTTCCTGAGCGTTCACCCCTGCTGGGTGGGCTTTGATGATGCATCAGTCTTTGATTCATTTCCGCTCCTGTGAATAACCCCTCAGCCATATTCCTATAAACTCATTGGTTCATCAAGTTGAACTCTGGTGGTGCCCTTACCGCAGTATCTTGGGTTCCCTCTGTGAGGACAGTAGATATATGTGCTGATCTCCGCAGGAAAAGTTTGGTCATACAACAGGTCTCCACTGCAATTGAACTGTACCTTCATCAGTAACTTATCTTGGGCTCTCTTCAGGGACTATAGCCCTGCCACATGGTACCCGGCCTCAGCATCTTCCCATGATCCCATCAATCATAGCGATTCTACTTTTACCTTTACCAGTGGCCTCTCCTAACCTCACAAACCCCAGCCCCACATGGTGTCCAGCCTCAGTTGCTCTAAAACTAGTGCCACCTGGGAAATTCTTACACATTACCAGGGTCAGCATGAGGTACAACCTTTGCCCTTCTGAACCACAGTTTTTATGTGCTGACCCTGAGGAAACACTTCCCCGAAGATTTCACCAAAAGATGCCAGTCTCGTGAGTGGGGCTAGTTTCTCAGCTCCAGCCTACCAGCATCTCTTGCCCCAGCAAAGCCAAGCTTTCACTGAAATGGATCTGGTCTCCTGTTAATCACAGCTGATTCTTCAGCCCCAGGTGATCAGAAACATGGATTCATAGCTCAAAATATTACATAAATGGCCCCAGAAAAGTCTTTGCTTCCCTCTGAAACTTTACAAGGCAGGTCCCCATCATCTGCATTTCCTTCAAGACTCTTCTCTTCCAAGCTCCTCATAGAACAGCCCTCTGAGCTTTGAGCACTCAACAGCTTATTTAACCCAAAGTTTAGATCCCACCACAGTCATAGTAAAAACCCCACTCCTGGTACAATTGTCTTAGTTAGGGTTTCTGTTGCTATGATGAAACACTATAACCTGTTGCTTAAGATGTGTTACATTTGTTTATGCTATAAAAGATGCAAAGATGTTGCATTCTTTTATGTTGCATTTGTTTAACTCTGTAAAGCTGTGTTACTTTGCCTGTCTAAACACCTGATTGGTCTAATAAAGAGCTGACCAGCCAATATTGAAGCAGGAGAGAGGGATGGGTGGGGCTGCCAGGCAGACAGGATAAACATGAGAAATCTCAGCTTGAGAGAAAGGGAGCTAGGCGTGAGGAGAAAAAGAGGAGGGTATCAGGGGCCAGCCACACAGTCACAGAGTAAGAAGGAAAGAAAGATAGATAGATATAATTTAAAAAAGTAAAAAGCCCAGAGGGAAAAATGTAGAAAAATCTCTTTTAAGTTTTAACTTAAGTTAGAGAAGCTGGCTAGAAACAAGCCAAGCTAAGGCTAGGCATTTATAAATAAGAATAAATCTCCCTATATTTATTTGGTTTGGGCTGGGTGGTGGGACCCCAAAGAGTAGGAAAAAAAATAACCAAAAGCAAGTTTGGGAAGAAAGAGTTGATTTCCTTTACAGTATGTAGTCCATCACTGAAGGAAGTCAGGTAGGAACCTGGAGGCAGGAGCTGCTGCAGACGGTGGAGAGGTGCTGGATTCTGGCTTGCTCCTTGTGGTTTGCTCAGCCTACTGTCCTGGAATTCACTTTGTAGACCAAGCTGGATTTGAACTCACAGATATCTGCCTGCCTCTGCCTCCCTAGTGCTGAGACTAAAGGTGTGCACTGCCACCACCACCTGACTCAGCATGCTTCCTTATAGCATCCAGAACCACCTGCCCAGGGGTGGTACTGCCCATAGTGAGGGGGCCTCCCACACCAATCACTAGGTAAGAAAATGCTCTACAGGTTGCCTTTAGGCTTGTCCTATGGGAGCTTTTTTTCCATTGAGGTTCCCTAACCCCAAATGCCTCCAGCTTGTGTCAAGTTGACATAAAACTGTCCAGCACACCACTTCACACACATGTGTGGTACAAATGGCAGAAATTGTTTTAGGGCCATTTAAGAAATAATTAGAAATTATGTCCTAGCCTCAAGCTAAAACTCACTAACAAGTTTTGTTTATCAAGACAGGGTCTCACCCTGCAGCCCTGGCTGGCCTGGAACTTGCTATGTAGACCAAGCTGGCTTCACACTGTTGAGATTAAAAGCATGCACAGCCATGCCTGGCTTTTTAAAGAATTTTTTTTTTTTTAAATGAAAACCAAGTCAGCAACTCAGACAGTAATTTTAAAAATCAAACATTCTAACATGATACAATTGAAGATACAATGATTCACATGTGCTGCGGGCCTTTGCTCGCTCTAACTAACTTGCTATTTCTACAGGAGCAGAAAGCTATACAGTAAAAACACATCTGTCTGCAACTCTCCTGTCTCAGGTCTGCTCTGAGTGCTTTGGGCAGTGTTTGTGACACTGTGTGGCATGGTGGTGGGCAAACAAAGCACAGCCAATGTGCATAACTGAGGCTTCCTACACAGCAAGAGCCACCAGAACACTTGGCTTATTAAGTCTCAGATTTTGGACTAAGTTTTAGTCTTTATGTGCTCAGAATCCCCTCCCCCTTACAGTTGCTCAGTCTTTCAGGACCTCACATTATTTCATATATACACCTATATAAACGGGGAGAGGTAAAGCTATACAGAGAAACCCTGTCTCAAACAAAACAAAGCAAATAAATAAATAAAAGTCAAATAGCATTTCCTGACCGCTCCATGTGGTAGCCACATGCACACTATTTGGTCTTGAGTCTTTATTTCTCTTTGGGTCTAGGATATCACCCTAGGAGCCCAGGCTTAGCCTCAACCTCAGGACCTTCTTCCCTCTGCTTCTGGAGTGCTGGCATCTCAGGTGACAGCCGCATCCAGCTCACCAGGGGTTGCTGAAACCTCCTGGAGTGTCTCTGGGGCCACCAGGATGGCTCAGCATATAAAGGCCCTTGTCCCATAAACCTAGTGACCTGAGTTCAATCCCCAGAACCCACATAAAGGAGAAAGGCGAGAACTCCCCCTCCCCCATCCAATAATAATAAATAAAATATTAAAATATAATAGTGTTGTTGACAAAGAATCCGCAGAACAAAATTGACTTTCTAAATTGTGCAAGTCAGTATTTTCCGGCCTTCACAAGGCTGTGTAACAGTCACCACACGGCAATGTTGTCATCTCCCCAAAAGAAACCATGAACTTCTTAGAAGGCCCCTCCTTCTCCCCTCCCCCCACCTCCTGCTTCCTGTCTCTTCCTGTAAAGGGATCCCACCACACAGGGCCTCTTCTGCATGTATCACCCAAGGCGGTTCATGTTGTAACATACATCAATACTCTGTTCCTTTATGTGGCTGTGTAGCACTCCCTTGTAGGAATTGATCACATTTTTGGTTTTCCTTTTGTTGGTTGGTGGACATTTGTTTCTATATTTATATGTACAGTTTTTCTTGAATATGGACGCTCAGGAATGCAATCATAGAATTCCAAATGTATTAGTGTGTGTGGAGGAGGGACTGGGGGCTGAGCAAGCTAGGTGCTTTACTGCTGAGCCACACCCCCCGCCCTCCATCTCCTTTTTATTCTGAGGCAGGGTCTCAGAAAGGTTCCCAGAATGCCGGTTCACTTTGAAACGGAGGCAGGCCATGACCTTGTGATTCTCCGGATTCCTGCCTCAGCCTCCCCCAGCAGCCCAGATGATCAGGAGCTCCATTTGCCCTTTTGAGAAACTGCTGAACTATTCTCTCTCTCTCTCTCTCTTTTTTTTAATCCCCTCCCCCAAAGGCTGGGTATGAGGGACCCTGCTGCTGCCCCAGGCACACTGCTGTGACAGTCCACACTGTCCTGCTCTGTCTGCTGTCACAGTCCAAGTTCCTACCAGCACAAGCCATTTTAGGGCTTGAGTTCAGACCTTAGCGGACTGTCTAGAGAGCAAGATGGGATTCTGGGATATTCTGTGTTCATCTGGGGTCGAATTGCACAAGCGTGTCCACTTGGTGAGAAGTCATCCTGCCCTGCATGTAGGACGTGTGTCTGAGGACATTTCCAGTGTGATGATGTTGGGGTGGGGCTGTGTCGAGCAGAGTACACAGCTCCTGTTTCTGCCTCCAGGGATACTTAAGTGTCTCGAGGACAGGAAGCTGCACCGAAAAGTTTCAGATCCTAGCTCAGTCCCTGCTGACTGTGGGACCTCGTCCAGCCAGTCACTTTACCTCATGAGCCTCAATTTCCTGCTGTTTTTACCTGGTTCTCTGCTTCAGAATCCTCAGTAGGTTGAGGAGAGGATGTATCTGTCTGTGCACTTTCAGGGTCTGGAGAAGTGGCTCACTGGGTAAAGTGCTTTGCTCTAAAAGCATAAGTGTCTGTATTTAATCCAGAACCCACACAAAAAGGCTAGGTGTGGTCACACAAGTGTATAACTCCAGTGCTAGAGAGGCAGAGAGAGAGAGAGAGAGAGTGGGAGGGAGAGAGAGAGAGAGAGAGAGGTGGATCCCTGGAGCTCACTAGACAGACACCCTAGCCTACTTAGTAGCTCTAGGCCAGGGAGAGAGCATGTCACAAAAACAAACAAAAAACAAGGTAAGGACTGGAGAGGTGGCTGGGTGGTTAAGAGCACGTCCGCTCTCAGGCTCAATTCGCAGCACCCACATGGCTCATAGCCGCCTGTAACTCCAGGAGGCCTAATTAGGGCCCTCTCCCTGCTTCTTTAAACACTGCACATGCATGGGATGCACTCACATGAACACATGAAATGAAAAAGGAAGTCAATGTGGTGGCAGAACACCTTTAGTCCTTAGAACTCGGGAGGCAGAGGCAAGCAGATCTCTATGAGTTCGAGGCCAGCCTGGTCTACAGAGCAAGTTCCAGGCCAGCCAGGGCTACACAGTGAGACCTTGTCTGGAAAAAAAAAAAAAAAAAGCAGTAAGTATAAAAATAAACAAATATTAACATTTAAGAATTGACAGCTGAAGCTGTCCTCTAGCCTACCCTATATAAACACTCACCCACACACCCACACACCCACACACCCACACACCCACACCCCACCCACACATGCTCCCATATACTTGGGAAATTCTTGCAGGGAGCTAAACTCCCTAAGAAGGAGCCGGACAGACTTAGAATTCCCTTGAGACAGATCTCCCACACCATATGCTCTGCCCCTTTGTGTCCACGGCCCCTCCCACCTTCTGCTCCATTGGTGGGGTACCTGGAACAGAACCCTCCAGATTCCCATTGGCTTTTTCCTGTAAGATCTCATTAGCGTGGTTCATGAGAGTCCGTGTGCTTCTGACACCTATCCCACACCCCGGCCCCCAACACTACGTCTAGGTGCTTCTGGGCGTCTCTGTGCAGGCTGGTGGAGTTGGGCCCCTCCGTCCTGTTTCCTAAATGGTAAATGACGAGCATGCTCTCCTGTCTACCTCGGTCTGTCTTGGAGATTTCCTGTTTACAAAGTATTTACTGTTCTTTGCTTGGGCTGTGGGACCCTCTGAAGACTCAGAGCCACAGAGGTCAGCTATGGATTCCGAGTCCACCAGGGACCCTAGATAAGCTGACCCTTCCCCAGCCTCCTCCCCTCCTGCAGCCCCACCTTCCTGGTGGCTGCCTTTGGGCCTTCTTACAGGCTTTTTTTTTTTTTTTTTTTTTTTTTTTTTCAGTTGACTTTGGCTTCTTGGCCTGAACTCTGAAGTACTTGAGCTGATAAGATATGAGTTTGGCTGAGGCTCAGGGACTGAGGGGAAGGGAGGCAGAGAACACAGCTGGGGAGGAGGGACTAGGCACAGCCTCTCCAGGAGGACTTGAGGCTCCTATGACAGCTTTGGATCCATGGTGGTGGATCACAGGCTGCCCCGGCGGGGAGGGAGCTGCCATATCCCAGCCCTAGGCCTGCAGTTCCTCATTACCTCCTAGGACAGCCAGACCAGATAGATCCGTGGCTATCTACACAGACTCCCAATCTAAACCAGATCCTCTGGGCAAGTTACAACAGTGTCTCATAGGCCTGAAGGCATAGCCTAGAGAGACCTTGAACCCTGTGGGCGAAGAACCTGTCTCCACGGGTACCCGCATGGTGTGGCAGGTCAAATGTCATTCTCTCAACTGTGTCCACAGACATCCGCAGTCACCTCTTTGTGATGCTTGCTAGTGATCTGAGGCAGAGAGGGAACAGAGTCACCAGAAGGGCTGAGAAGCTGGGAGCAAGCAAGAAACGCAGGATGGGTGGGGCGGGGGCTCATCTTGCAAGACCCTGACTCCATGGAGCCCCAGTAAGTGCGCTGCTGCCTGGATCCCGATACTCTGCGAGTGGAAACGTGAGAATTAGAATTTTAAAAGCGTTCTTGCCAGCTCGGGCTTCATGGGACCCCGTCTCCAGAAAAAGTGCTTGGGACCTGGGGATATCGGGTGAACAGGCAAATGTGCAGTCAGACCTCAGATGCAGCCTAGTACACGGGATACAACAAGGTCTCCCCAGCCAGGCCGGGTCCTGCTCGAACTCTCTGGCTCCCTGGAAACCTAGACCCTTAAGGCCACCACCCATCCCTGTCTCTCCAGTCACAGTTCAGAACACCACTCTCTCTGCCTGGTACCCTTGCCTCCCACCTCCCACTCACATCAATTCCTCCCCTCTGATGCTCCAAATGATCATTTGTCTTTCTGTCCGGCTCCGGTCAGTTGTTTGAGAGCAACCAGCAGGAGCAGAGCCTGAGTTCTTCGGCTAACCTCCTAAAATCCACCGCTGCCTCTTAGCCATGCAGCTGTGAGCCTCTGTTTCCCCATCTGGAAAGCAAACAGTGATAGTATATATGTCCCAGCAGGTCTCAAGGAAGAAGAGGGTTAATATTAATACAAGTGATTAGAGCCTCGCTGGGCATTCTTGGCGCCATTATTGTTGTTAAATGCAGCTCCCCACCCCCCACCCCACAACCCAGTCACAACAGCAACTCACTTAACATCTGGTTAACCAAAGGGGCCTTCAAATATGTTCATGAAGATGACTGGGGGGGGGGTGCCTAGGACAGAACAGAGAAACTGTGAAAAACACCACAAGACTAACAACACATGTCAGAGCCCTCAGGAGCCTGGCTTGGGGGACAAAAACAATGGCTTTTTTTTTTTTTTTTTTTTTTTTTTTACTGTGGTCTCACTGGAAAGGATGGAACAAGAAATAATATTTCTTCTCTTATGTTTGATGTGTTTTTCCTAATGTTCTCTAATAAGTGCAGTTTCTATTGAAATGGGAACAAAATCACAGCAGATCCAGCCAGGAAGGGCCACTGGCTTTTGAATTGTGGCTGTCCCCACACAGGAGCCAATACTGATAGATCCCTTCCGAGTGACCGGAAGGGGGCTGTCAGTGTTGGGGCAGGGTGGTGCCTAGCCAGGGCCTGGTGCTGTTCAGTTATAAAGGGACCCCACCCCTCACTCAAAGTACAAAATGTTCTGAATACCACCCCACAAGAAGCCTACTGAGATCCCTAGAGAGCCAAGTCCTCTACGCACTCCCTGGTTACCATTACCGCTAACCTCCAGAACCCCACAGAGGCCCGCATGGGTTTGGTCCCCAGGCCTCCTATTGGCTTTCCATACAACCCTGTCAAAGGCAAGAGGGCCTTATGAAGTGCCCAACAAATAAGAGTTGTCATTGTGAGGTGGAAGCAGGTCTCAAGGGTGTAGTGTGGGGTCTCCCGGCCCCTCCTGTAAGGGAGCAGGTGAGCGGGTGTAAGGCAGAGCCGGCCTCTGTCTCCACCATAGTATTCTCTGCTTGTCTTGTGATCTCTGACAAGCAGCCAAATGTGACCTCATGACTGAACTTCCAGTCCTGCAGAACTGTGGACCTAGATAACCCAGTTACAGGTTATCAACTACCAGGGCTGGAGTATCTTCTAACAGCGACGTAAAGTGTCAAAGAATGCATTTCACAGAGGGAAACTGAGGCACCAATGGAGTTTGCACCCAGCTCATCAGGCCAAATCTGAATGTAACATGATTCAGTCTTATATTTGTCTCTGGTCCATGTCTCATGCCCACCAGACTCAATGATGAGTTTCTCGAAGACAAGGATTAGATGCTGGCCTTTCTGTGACCCTAGGACTTGGCTCAGTGTTTGGTAGATGGTGAAGAACCGATGATGGCGGGTGTGGGAAATGAACTGACATGATGGGTGGGTGGGTGAATGAAGGGTGGATAGATGAATAGACAGATAAACGATAGGTGGATGGTGGGTGGATGGTGGATGGTGGGTAGATGGTGGATGGTGGGTGGAGGGACAGTGGGTAGGTAGATGGATTAAAGGACAGTAGAAGGGAGCGGTGAGCACGACAAAAATGAGGTAACGGATGATGGGAAGCAGTGGAGAACGTGTCGGCCCTGGAGGCTCCTGTGTCCAGAGAAGCGCTGCATGCCGGCAGCTCGCCACAGCTTCAGGCTCCAGTCCTATTCTGTCTTCCCAGGGTTTTAATTTTTTAAATGAAGTCTCATTAAACATTAGGAAATTTCACATTTAAAATGTTTATAGATTTTTCTTGCAAAATTGATTCAGAAACAATGGTTTTGGCCCCCAGGGACCCCAGCCCCGGTTTCCCAGGCACCAGTGTTTTCCTCATATAAAACCATAAAGGAAATGAAAAACTGCTTCCATTTGGCTCTTCATCAAAAGTGGAGGAACGAAGTCATGCATGCGCCTCTCGTCTGTAAGCCCAGGATTCAGGAGGCACGGAGATTCTGAGTTTGAGGGCAGCCTGGGCTACATAATGAGATCCTGACTCAGAACACCAGAACAGCAGAGTGAGGGCTGACAAGAGGGCTCAGTGGGTAAGGGGCTTGCTGCCAAGCCTGACAACCTGAGTTCTAGCCCCTGAACCTACATGGAGAGGGGAGATCAGATTCCATGCAGTTGTCCTCTGACCTCTATGTGTTCACAATGGTATGCTTGTGTGCTCACATGCACACTAAAGAAATAATGAAAAACGGAAAAGAAAACTAAGAACGAGGGTATATGGCGTGTGAATGGAGGATACTTAGGAGCCAGAGGCATGAATGGTGTGTGTTTTCCTGCTGGCCCGCAGGGCATGGTGGGTAGGGCACAGACACTGGAGCGGCCAGACTCAGTGCCTCTCTGAGCTTTCGCGGTAAAGAGCAATAGAGCCTGGCATCCAGCCTTGATTCACAGGCCACTGATACATCCATCCCTGGGTGTGAAACTCTCAGCCCAGCTTGGCTTCTGTTCTCTCCATGACTGCCCCAAAGAAATTCTCAACCCTGGGGGCATGTGGTGCCCTCCCATGAAGCATCTGAAAAACTCTAGAAGCAGCTAGGACTCCCACTATTTCAGTGGGAAGGGGCACCCCTTCTGTTCCCTCCCTACTGCACACACACACACAGAGGATGATGGAGTCAGGAGTCATCCTGCTGCGATTCCTCCCCACTCCCTCACCCCCACCCCCAGGCCTCAGCAGGAAAACACATCCCCTACCTAGCAGCCTCACAGCTCTGGCGACCCTGAAGAACCTTCAGGGAGGTGGAGGCTGAAGGGCTGACCACGTGGGACAGAACCAGCCCTCTGCCTCTGAGCCACCTAGCCCAGCCAGCAGGATCTTGAGGTCTCAACGCTGTCCCAGGATGCTAGAGAGCTGTAACAGCCCTACACCAGGCAAGGAACATGTCTCTAGCGCCCCCCAGTGGCCTGGACCCTGGACTACAGCATTTCCAGCAGATGGCCGAGGCTGTTCCTCAGGTGAAACCCTGGCAATGAGGAGTCTCAGGGTCACAGAAGGTGATGGTAGAAATGGCAATGACATATAGATGTAGAGTTGAGCCCTCTGTCACTCAGTGTGAGACACTGGGCAAATCCTGACTCTCCTGAGTCTCATGCTGCTCATCTGTGAAATGGGAATGTCTGGCTGTCAGTTTTGAAGGCAGGGTCTCCGTAAGAACACTTGGTGGGTGGTGTGGATCCGGTGCTGTTTATCAGAGCCACAGCTGCTGAGGGTCTATCTTGATATGTTCTCAGGAATGACCTTGAACTCTGATCACCCTGTGGCCATCTCTCAGGCACTGAGATTATAGGTTCAAAACCACCATAGCCAATTTATGCAATGCTGAGAATCAAACCCAAGGCTTCTTCAGTGCTAAGCAATCTATCAACAGAGCCACATGTCTAGCTACAGACTAAAAATCCTTAAACAGATATCAATAAATAACTTTATTACAAAAGCACACACATTCAGAAAAGAGGGTAAACCATGGCCCATGAGGATCCCATCTTTGAAACATGTCTAGAGCATGTACATTGCTAACATATGCGACACCAAATTCTGCATTCCCTCAGCTTGCAAAGAACCTGACCCAATGTAAGTGTACACAGCTGTCATTTCAGCCTCGGAAAACTTGAGAGTTCCGGGAGGCCAGCTCAGGCTATGTAGCAAGACTGTCTCAAAATAAAAACCTAAAGAACTGGTCCCGTCTATCTGTAAGAAATATAACTGTATACTAGAAATGGAAAAAATGAGGAAGTCTTCTCTAACAGAAAAGCAAGGCAAATGGCCTGCACATGAATTTCTTAGAGCATATGGTTTCATATTTATTTGGCAGGGAAGAATTATGTGCATGCTGTTGGTGTCTGTGTTCTGTGTGTGTATGTATGTGGGGGGGAGGTGTCAAATGACGCTTGTGGGAATCCATTCTCTCTTTCCACCACTCAGGTCCTGAGATTTGTACTCAAATCATCAGACTTAATGGCAATTTCCTTCACCCTCTGGCCCACCTCACTGTCCCTGGACACCCATTTTAAAGCTCTGTCACTAACATACAATGAATGGGTGTAGGCTAGACCATAGGGACAGTAGCCCTCCACTGGCCCGGTGAAGATAGAGGTGGGATAGAGGTGGGCCTAGGCTCTGGGCAGGAGGAGCAAGGGCCTGCCTGGGCTGCTGGACTCAATGTCACCATGTCGGTTCAACCTTGAAGAACATCTAGATAATCACTGTGAAAATTTCAAAGGCCTGCGCCCTGTGGTGGACAACGAGTCACTAGGAATGCATCAGAGGAAACAGGTCAGTGGCCTGAGCGCAGTGCTGTTAATTGCATGGTGTTTGTTACTTACAAAGCCTGGAAACACCCCCAGCTATGGCCAGGGAACCAGCAAGGTTCGGTTATGTTCAGATGTGGAATGTGTGAAGTGTGTTTTCCTGGTGCTGATCCGAAGAGGTGCATTGTCAAGGGGCAAAAGAAAAACAAATTTGCTCAGAACAGGGTGTGGAGCCCGCTGGAGGACAGGAATCTACTCACGTGTCCAGCATCCACCTTCTGGCTTGGTCAGCAACAATTCCTGAGACACTGTGTCCTGGAGGGCCTGGGGGAGGGGAGTGTGGGGTCCTGTGTCCAGAGGCCCTGAGAAGAGCCTACCACCTCTCGACAGACAGATCCAAATCCTAAGCTTCTAGTTCAGCCTAGGAAAGAGGAGTGACTTACAAAGTCACCATCCTCTGCGCTCTGCCTCAGTTTCCCATATGATGATATTTCCTCATGTGTATTCATTTCTCAGGTGATTGTTTTTAAGATTACAAAATTACGGGGGCTGGAGAGATGGCTCAGCAGTTAAGAGCACCGTCTGCTCTTCCAGAGGACCCAGGTTCAATTCCCAGCAGCCACATGGCAGCTAACAACTGTCTGTAGTTCCAGTTCCAGGCAAACACCAAGGCAAATAAATAAATAGATAAATAAATAAATAAATAAAGTTTAAAAAAAAGAAAAAATTTCATCTTAAAAAAAAAAGATTACAAAATTACACTCTTTCATTTATTTGCGTGAGTGTGTGTGTGTGTGTGTGTGTGTGTGTGTGTGTGTGTACATACACACTCATGCCACAGCACGGTCAGTTGCAGAAACTGGCTCTTCCCTTCCACCATGTGTATGCCTGGGATCAAGTTTATCCAGCTTGGCAGCAAGCACCTTTAACCCACTCGGCCATCGGCAGCCCATGAAGTTCAATGACAAAAGAGAATAAGAACATTGTCAGAAAGGACCTGCCTTAAGACTCAAGAGGAGGTGGGAGGTCCTCCTCCTCCCCCCTTCCCTCCTCCCTTCCTCCTCCTCTCCCTCCTCCCTTCCT
>PVIH01023702.1:0-24276 GCA_004025045.1 Sigmodon hispidus | reverse complement strand
GATGGAAAAAAAAAAAATTCAGAGGGAAAGATGAACACAAAGAAAATATAGGTGTAGCAATCTTATTTGTATGTCTACCCTTGATAAGCCATGCTTATCATTCTTATCCTCTATATAGTTATTGTTAACTCTTCCACATTTTAAATTCTTTTTACTGTGTTTTTTTTTTTAATAAATACAAAATAAAGGGAAAAAAAAAGAAAAAAAAAAAGAAATGCTTCTGTAATATTCAATTTGCATTATAAGTTCTTAAGAACTTTTTTATTTAAAAATCTTTTTCCTATGCCCCTCACTCCTTTGCTTTACTCAAGTTCCTCCACTCCATCACTGGGCACTAATTTTAAAGGTGAGACAATCAGTCTCACATATTTTATTGAGGAAGGTCCAATTCCATTTTCCAGTATCAAAGCTGAGTAAGTTATTTCTCTGAAATGAATGGGCTGTCATGCCAGCTCATGTATCAGAAATAAATTCTCATACTACTGCAAGAGGTTTAGGGATAGGGTTACGGTTAGGGTTAGGGTTAGGAGAGACTCCACAAAATTCCCAATCTGTTCTACTGTAATATATATTCAGAGGGTTTAGTTTTTTCCATGAAAGATTCTCAGCAATTATTTTGAATCATTGAGTTTCAAATAGCTAGTGTTAACAAGCTGTATGGGTCTACTCATGATCCTTTTTCCTATGCTCATATACAATCTCTGCTCCCTCTTTAGCTGAACCAGGAGCTCCACCCCATGCTTACTTATGGATCTCTGTTTCTTTCATCATCAATTGGTAGGTGAAGTTTGTATAATGAAAATAATTTTATTTATTCAATTGATTACAGAAGTCCTATTTAGGCACACTGTCCATTATTGCTAAGACATCTTGTGAACTCTAGGATGTTTTCCTAGCAGCAGGTTTCTTTTTAACCCCCAAATGGCTTCCTCCATCAAGATATTTACTTCTTAGTTCTTTCTCTCTATTGCTTCTCCCACTCAACCATCTCATTCTCTCATGATCTTTTCTCATGGCTCTCCTAAGCTATCTCTTTACTCTCTTTTTATCACCTTCTCATTAAAGGACTTTGTTTTCTAAAATAATAATTTAAAATAGAGACAATATGTAACAATGTCATTTTGCAGAATTCATAGTTCTTAGATCAAATGAACAACATAAGACTATTATTCTCTTTAGAAAAAAGTTTTTTAGATGTTTTGACATGTACAAAACCATTTGAGTAATTAAGCCACTGAGATTAAATAACTAGAAGGCTGTTCTTCAACTTTCCATTGGTATAGAGCCAATGTTGAAATAACTTGACCAAAGACCATTAGGCATTCTAATAAATTAACTTTTTAAAAACATACATAAATTTATTCAATCAATTCTACTGGAGTGAGAACCTTGACTAATACTACTGTGTTTTTATTCAGTTGTGCACTGATTTAGGAGAAAACAAGTGTTCATAAAAATCATTTTCTTGCTCCATTTCTTTCTAAGTATTGCACATATTGTAAGAACTATACTTTTTATTACTGTTAAATTCTCTAGAAATTGAAAGCTATTTCAGAAAAAATAATGCTAAAACTTATAATGACTACACTTATTTAATTTTTGCATCAGCAAACTCATTATAAAAATGGATATATAATTTTAGGAAGCCTTGTCATTAGGTTAAAAGGGCCAGTGGAAAAAATACCACCTAACCAAGAAACCTACAAAAAACCCAAAAAGTCCCTCTAACCATAACCCCTAACCCTAACCCTTAAAACCTAATAAATGAAGTATTCAAATAGCTCCATTATCTTACTATGTGAAAACCCACAGATAAAGTAAATATTAAAACAAAAGAATTATAAAACAAAGGGCTTGATCTATGTACCCAAATCAACGAAAAATATTTTAAAACATTAAATAAATATGTCTGAGAATGGAAGCACCTTAATGGTACAGAAAGAGCACAGCATGAGCTGTAACTGAATTTTACTTCAAGATGAATATTACCTAGAATCATAGGGACACTACAATACGCAAAAATTATAAATCTAAAAGCAAATAATCTTTTTAAAATAAAATCTGGGCAATAATGATACTTTAGATCTAATTTGAGAATAAAGAGTCCAAAAGTTACAAAAATAAATGAATAAAAAAAATCACATGAATTTAAATGAAAACTTTCTGGCAGAGCTGTAATTTTTTTCAAGAATAAAACAAGAACTTTATGACCCACCAGTCCTTAAAAATGCCTGTGATTCTGTCATACCTCAATGAGTAGTTTGTTTATTTCCCCAGTTTGATATAGATTTGTGCCTATTGGCTGGGTATACATTGAGAGAACTTTGTAATGGTTTGGAAGCAAATGGCTAAACAATCTTGTATGAATCCTGTCAATAAAATTACTAACAGGCCTGCTTACACACGCTTATCTCTATGGTATTTTAGAAGTAGTCATTACTTAGTTAAATTTTATTTTGTGAGAATTAACATCTCTTTAGCATGGGTAAATCCTGTATATCTACAATTTTATTTTTATACATCACACTTTATTAGTTAAGTGTTACCTAGCACATAAGATGCCTTTAAAACCTTCACAAAATTAACTATAAATGAGTTTTAAATGTTAAGTTTCAATGCAAAATGCTAAATTTCTGGAAGGTGCTAGAGAAACTACACTTCTTGATGTTTGGAAACCAGCTTTTCAGAACTTGACTACAAATATGTTTCTACAAACAGCTCCCTTCTCTCAATTCTATAGATGGGTTTAAGCCACAAACAAAAGCTATGTAGAGGCTTGGACTAGACCCAGGATGTTTTAAGGACATGTGGGACCTCAGACAATAGGGATTCTGGCTGCAAGTAAAACACAGGTTCTTGAACAATCACACTACTATTTGCACCTCAATATCTGGTTCACCTCATCTTTTGATAGCAACCCTTCACTCACCATGTTACAATTTCCCTGCATGGCCAAGTCCTCTGCTCAGCTCCCTGTGGAAGCATAAACAGCACAAACATGGTACCAGTTCCTCCTCAAAGCCAAGCCTGAGTCTAGCAACAGGAAGAGCCCACTAACAATTCTAATTGACAGGTCACCTGGAGGGCCTGATTGGCTAGTGAGGCCTGAGTGACAAGATAACCTCCCAGGGAATTGCACTGTTCTTTTTTTTAACATTTATTTATTTATTTATTTGCCTTGGTGTTTGCCTGGAACTGGAACTACAGACAGTTGTTAGCTGCCATGTGGGTGCTGGAAATTGAACCTGGGCCCTCTGGAAGAGCAGAGGGTGCTCTTAACTGCTGTTCTTTTTTTTTTAACATTTATTTATTTATTTATTTGCCTTGGTGTTTGCCTGGAACTGGAACTACAGACAGTTGTTAGCTGCCATGTGGGTGCTGGAAATTGAACCTGGGCCCTCTGGAAGAGCAGAGGGTGCTCTTAACTGCTGAGCCTTCTCTCTAGCCCCTGCACTGTTCTTAAAGACACAGTAAAGTGATCAAAGGCCTGACCTTTTACCACAAAGACCTCTTCTAGGTCCCCAAAGATGAATTTCAATAGCAATTGTCCCTGGTTCTAATAGCAAGTGCTGCTATTTTCCTACACTCCATAGGCACTTTCAAATCTGTAACTAGCATTTACAGCTCCTGGAAACAAGTCGGTATTTCAGTAGATAATCTTATAAATACATATGGATATATAATACATATTTACTAATACCTGAATACTGGCCGCAGAGCACCCAGGCAAATCCTAGGGAGAAAACTGAGGAAATTCTTAAACCTTTGAATGGGCCATTGTAAAAAGGAAACTCACCATCTGTGCTGTTAAATTGTAAACTAATTGTAAACTTATTGGAGGAATGCTGTGCCTTGCTCTGGGGAATTCAGCTCGCCACATTTGAGGAAGAACCAGATGGGCTCTCAGATAGCACCGGAATTCGTTTACCCACAAAAATTCTGAAGAAGAAGACAAAGAATACCTGACCCAACCTGATGCCTGAGCCTTGATGACTCCACTTCCACCTCCCCCCGTAGAACTTCCCTTAAAAGCTCTGTAAGCCTTGGGCTCGGGGTTGCTAGCATCCCTTTTTTGTTGGTGACTCATGGGCTTGTGTTCATTAAAGCTTCTTTTTGCTACCCGATATCGGAGTGAAGCTCTCTGTTTTGGGGTGCTGACTCTAACACCTTGACTACAACTATAAACAGCTGAGGCAGTCACAGACACCTTTATTTCCAGCACAGTGAAAGCTGGGAGTGATGACCTCCACCCCCTAATCCAGCAACTCCACAGACAAAATTTCGGTTTCTTTGAGTTTAAGACTATATTAATCCTAACCTGGATGAGTATATAAGGGCTTATAGAAAATACACATTTTTTTTTCTTTTTCCTCTTGGACATAATGTGGCAAGCTAGCCTTTACAACACACCATACTAATAATTTAAAACAGTTTTTAAAATTAAATGTTTTATTCACTTTCTCTCTCTTCCTCAAAACTTTCCAGACTTTCCTACCTGTCCAAAAGATTCTAATAAAAATCAGCCACAAAATAATTGATCATCAATCATCTTATATACTTTATTCTTACATCTGTCAATATTAGAAAATTAATTTCATAACGAAATGAATCCACCAAATTTAAAGAGATTTGCGTGAAGCCTTCTGTTGTTTTAACTTTAAAGAAAATAGTTTTTCCTAATAAAAGGAGCACAATGTCTTACAATAAAAAATGATGTCTGTTAAGAAATTTTAGAAATCATTTTGTTTCTTATGTTTGATTACTTATAAGTCTAAATCAGAATGAGAGAATAAAATTTTTTAAAATACAATTCAAAATAACAGATTGTTAAAGTGTCACATAAACTTGTTTTTTGTAATTGCTTTAGTAGTCACAATTATGTTGAAATAAGTTTATTGCATTTTTACATATGATTGTCTGAGAAAGTTTTTCAAATGTACAAGAATCTCTCTCTCTCAACTTGGCTGTTGTTCAAGAATTTTGCTGAGAATCCTGCCAAAACCTATATGT
Source organism: Sigmodon hispidus (assembly GCA_004025045.1). NCBI lineage: Eukaryota > Metazoa > Chordata > Mammalia > Rodentia > Cricetidae > Sigmodon > Sigmodon hispidus. The sequence continues at coordinate 19,266 of PVIH01023702.1, read as the reverse complement.
TTTATCCAATAAACCAAGAGTTTTTTTATTAGATAACAAGAAAAAGAACAAGAAAACTTAAGTAAATAAAGAAGGAAACAAATGATTTTTGAAGACATGATGCATCAAATCCTTACAAACAACAATGCCAAAAATTACATAGCTGACTAAAAACTTACAATAATCAAAAATGTGTGGAATGTTTGTTAAAGTATAAAGAGAATAAAAAACAAAGAACAAAAGCAGATGAAGGTTATCTCTTGCTATGGATCTACTGTCTCTTATGCCCTCTTTTGATTTCAAGTAAACCCAACCCCACTGATCTTCAATCCCAAAATAACATACAATTTAAACTATATTTTCTGCCACATAGATTATGAGGCAACATGAGGACTCTGTCTTATCTACCTGTGAAGCACAAGGTAACCTCAGAAATTTGTGGAGTATAGAAATATTTTTTGTTCCCTAGAACTAAACATTACTTAAACACCCAATTACAGCTTTTTTGTAGCAGAAATTTAGAAGCATTCTAATCATGTATTGCTTAAAGAGGATCCACCAGACTATCTTTGTACAAGTTGTTCAATAAACTCAATTATTACACAGGTCTCTCTTTATTTAAAAGTCTCCAGTTAAAGCCAGAGAGATTTGAGGTCACTCATTAACTGGTCTAGTTTTTCTTCTCACTGACTACTCAAAGCCCAGACAAGAAAGTGTTGCAGGAATTTCTTCTCAGCACTGGACAACAGAGGCAGAATTAGATATTCAAAGCAATACTAAATTACATAGCAAGAGGCAAGACTAAGAAAGATAGAGGAGGCATTACTCTACACAGATATTAATAATCAACAGCACTTGGGAGAAAAGGAATAAAACTTAAAAGACATAAAATCATCAGAGAATGGAAGCAAGTTATATAAAGCAATATGCATTGAAAGAAAATATCTAAAACTAATACAAATGTGGTATGTTAAAAATAATGTATTTTTAAGAAAAAAGTATTAGTTATGCTGTCTTTAAAAATTCTGTAGTAGAGGAAATATCTTTGATAAGACATAGATTGATATAGTCCATATGTAAATAATAGCTGCTGAGATTCATAACTTGACATATAAAGTTTCAGTGAATGACCTGTTTCTCAGACATCTGAGCTAAAGTAACTCTGCCAGGTAAAACAGAACATAACTGTATAAGAGAGATTCAAATCAAAAATTCGATATTCATTGGCTTAAGCTAATATTCCCAGTGTGTTCACCCACATAATTTGGTCTATGATCATGCACAAAACATAAAGTAAGACAAGCTGGGAAATTAAAAATCATGCCCCCACCACAATCAAATTCTTTTTTATAATTGTGACTCCAAAGCTAATTGTCCCCTGATGTGTACACAATAAATTGATCTTTATATTATGTTTCTAAAGACAGAAGCTACTCTACATGTAAATCCTTTTTTGTGCCAGCATTAGAAAGTCAACTATATGAACCAGATGGATAATGTAAAAACACCAAGGTGGTACAGTTATTTACTTTAAGAACTTTGAAGATGTATTACAGAAAAGAGCAAGATCATTGATCTGGAAAACAGACTGGAGTAAAGGACAACTTAGTCTATAAAAAGCACTTGGACAATAAACACTTTGCTAACAAAATGGAAATGCATTTATTCTAAAATTAGTATGCTTTCCCAGAGAAATAAAACTTTACACACCTAGGAGAGTAATAGAGAAATATATTGTTAATGATTATATGTCCACATATCTGGCTAATGCTCAAATAGGAGAGAGCTCACACATATTATTGCCTTCAACATGTGCTGTCATTCTTATGCTTTTAGCTTCCTGGCCCAGGATCGACTTTCAATAATTTAAATAGAAAAACAACTTTAAGGTTTACTTATTTGACAGATGGGTACTGCACAGATAATATATGCCCAGAATTTTGATGTGCCAATAACATGAAACAGCAGGTAATTCATTAGTAACAGGATCCTGAGGTGAAGGTGGTAGAGAATGAGAATAATAGCAAAAGTAGAAAATAGAAAACATAAAAGCATTGAGGGCATTTTACACAATTTATGTTGCATGTCATGTAAGCATTTTAAGAAGTGTCTTATGTATTACTTCTATAAAGAAAATTGAAGTAAATGGTTGACTGTTATAAAAAGTCAGGAGAAACAAGCATTCAATGGGAAAGAATCAGGAAGTAGGATAATCAAACAATACCGTACAAGGGAAACACAGGATATCTCAAGAACATTACTAAGGCCACATTGACCTTAAAGATTATAACTTCAAGGGCAAAAGAGATTTTGCAATGATAACCAGAGCTTCATGAGGTTCTTTCAATATGAAGCAATTTTACCATAACTGCCCTTGTTTCAGATCAATACCACTTTTTTCAATCATATTTCTGGTTTAAAGGCAGGCATTGTCTTATTATCAATACATCAAGCTATTGGGGAAAGGCATAAAGATGTAGGCTTCAGGCTGTACAAGATTACTTAAAAATGTCCCTCTTCCCTGCCTGAGGGCATAAATAAAAGCCTGACTTTATGATGCAAGTCTTTAAGTGGGGCCCAGAGCAGTTTAACCACACAACAGTTTGACCACTAGCTTAATAGAAGACAGACTGCAAGTTCTTGCTGGCAGCAACTGAGGATTTCAGAAAAAGTCTATGAGTAGACACCTTACAAGGAGTAGCCAGCATCTGAGGGGAAATACCTGACATTCCAATCAGTCTTCTCCTAAGAAAAGGACTTTAACAATAGAACAGAAAATATTCAGGTGCAAGTATGCTAATATGCTCTTGGAGGTAAAATTAAGGGCTACTGCTAAATGTTGAAACATCCCTAAAATTCAAAGCAGCCTAATAATTCATACCAGGTACCCCTAGCCTGAGCTTTTACCAGCTCCAGGACTGCAAGCCCATAGATCTGAAGCTCATAGCAACCCTCCAATATAAATTATTTGCTTCTGCTTTTCAGGTGGATGGAATGACCCAAGCTAGCCTGTAAATAGAGAGACTTTTTGCTCTAGAATCAAACCTGATCTCTTGATGATCATTGGTGGTGACTGAACTCTGGACATAAAACTTAATCAACCAGGTTTTCTTATTAAATAGTAGTCACCTGGTGTCATATTGGACATGTGGCAGAAGTATGCTTTTAAAAAAAACCTAGTGCTTTATGGCACATAAGACCTTAGTGTTGCTTGTAATCCTGTTGTGTCTCAATAAATGGCTCATAGGAATTGCCATTTGGTATAGGTATGTGTGTGTTAGTGGCTTACTGCAAATCAAGTAAGGCATGTTTATAGTTGTATGAAAGCAAATATCTCCATAATTTTGTGTGTATCTTAATCTCTAACAGCAATGTTTAGCATACACTTATCTTTAGGGTATTTTAGAGGCAATACTCACAATCTAAATTCTTATTTTTTGAGGCTTACTATTTTTTAAATATTGGTACATCTTTATATTAATTCTTCTCTTCTGCATCTCTTCTTGCCAGTGAATTCCTACTGAACAAGACATGCCTTTTACAACCAACACAAAATAACCCGTAAATGGGTCTTACACTTAAGAGTTAAATGTAAAGTGCTAATTCTCAAAAAGGTACAAGAGAGAGTAGATCTCTCCAAATTTATCAATTTGTTCCTCCTGCGTACGCTAAAACATGTAAAGTTAACTAAAAGGTATTTTTACAGAAAAATTCTTAGTCCCATTTCAGTGAATAGATTCAGCCTATGAAACAACATTATTTAATGGCTTTTTAATTGGTGCAGGGAGTTTTAAAGACAGCATGCTATCTAGTAGGAGAGTGATTCTGGCTGTGGGTTACTACCCAGATACTGAAAGGACACTCCATACTGATTTCCATAACTTATATATATTCAATCGCATATGTGAAGAGCAGTTCCTCACTTAACATGACCTAGTTTGTCATGTGCTCCGTGCTCTCTGCTCAGCTCCCAGAATCAGCACAAACAGCATACCACAAACTCACTGGTGCCAGCTCCTCCTCAATCCAAGCCAGAAGCAAGCAACAGGAAGGATCCTGCACCACTTCTGACTAGCAGGACAAGTAAAAAACCTGATTTGCTAATGAGGTCTCACTGAGAAGAGCACCTTCCATAGGGTTATACAATGCTTAAAGACATGCCCCAACATTCCTGACTCTGAATTTCACCACAGAGGACATTTTTTTAGATTAACAAAGATATGCCTTTCAATAGCACTTGGCCCTGACTCCACTTGCTAGCCAGGCTATCTATTTGAATTTCAAAGGCATGTTTCATTCTTGCTAAATACAATGTTGCCAGCTAGTTTGTATGCAGGGTGGAGTAATATTCTGCCACACAGGTGGAAAAGGGCACAGATTATTAACAACTAAATAGAGATTTAAAGAAACCAATTCAACTCTTCTACATCACAGCTTAAAGTGCAGTGCTACCCACTATATGAGAGGCCTTTTTGTAAGCCCTTCAATTTAACTTCAAATGGATTATTATACATAACTGTCAATTTTGTAGTGCAGATCACTTACAATAAATTTAAAATTAGGTCTCTTTGAGTATTATAATAGGCATAAGCTTATAAAGCTTTCTCTATGTCCCTGATAAATTGAGAAAGAAAATGCTCTTTCTCTAAAATATAGTATATTCTTCAAGGAGTTGGTATAGGCCTCTCAGCCCAGGGTATTTGGGGAGAGGATCTATGGATTGTGAGAACTCATCTCTTTCTACACATGGGGCTGTGATTATCAGTCTAAAGGCTGTGTTGACTGTGGCTATAATAACCTTTATTCACTGTATTTTCTTCTTGTCCATCATTGGCTGATTAGCTGAATTTATTGGTTTACTCTTAACAGACTTTATATGAAATTTGGCAGAAATCTTCATCCATCTTAAAGTAGGTCTGGAATCCCGGGCTAGAAAGTATTGTGTTTTCTTCCTACAGTTCACCAGTACCAATGAGAAACCCTAGCAAGCCAGCCAATTAGATGTGTGGGTAATTCTGAGAGGTCCACACCTCTGCTAAGAAAGTCAGAAATTGTCATTGTGTGCTAAACCTTGATTTTATTGTGAAAATACAACAGGTCAGCTTGACAGCTGCACTCTGGTGAACAAGAAACTCCTTGACACAGACATGGATGGGTGGTTGACCATGCTGAGCAAAGGGCAGCTATCTCCAGACTGCGTGGTATGGAGAGCTGAAGCAAAAAAGTTAGTTTTGTGGGCCCTCCTATTATTGGGAAATCCAGTAGCTAGACAAAAAAGTACTAACAAAAGTTACTACTGTTCCTGAATTTTCTAGCAAATTCTTGGCCCAGACCAATGTCTTCTACTTAACCACACTCCAGAAAATGTATCCAACATAGCATTGGGAGAAGAACTTTGCTGAGTAATGTCTACATTGTTGAGTGTCACGTACAACCTCGACCCGCAAGGAAGATACAACAATAAGGTTCTTCTCCCTGCACCTTTATTCAGGAACCTTGAACAGGTTTCTTCTACCCCAGGAAAAGCCAACTCACAGCTCATATTGCCCCTGGACAACCAGCCCCAGTTCACCATGTGGGCCATGCCAAGAGGTCTGAGTATGCGTAAGCAGGCCAGGGTCAGAGGGAACACAGACAGGAGTCCAGCATTCACCCGGGTCGAGTTCACCATGACGATAGCCACCCTCAGCTGCTCCATCCGGTTGTTGAATTCTGTTGTCCTATTACCTAAAAGATAACTAGACAATTGCTTAGACAAATTTGCAGCATGAGTAAAATTGCCATATTATATACTAGTCACACACAGTCCAGCATATTTCCACTGACAGCCAAGTTGGGCAGTCTGCCAGAGGGTGTCAATTTGCTCTTGAACCAGGTCAATCGTTTGGTTGACCACTATCAAGCCTCCTTTTAGCTGAAATATTAATGCCCTTTTGTATATCCAGGGCTTGTGCCATACTGGCAGAAAAATTACTGTCCTGGCTATACCAGGAACTAAAGGCCAGAACACAGCCTTTTTAGAAAACATTGGCAGTTTCTCAAGTATGTAAGAAACATAAACTGCCATATGACTCTGCAATCTCACTTCTTGGAATTTAGCCAAGAGAAATAAAAATATGTACTCCCCTATTACAGGTTTGAAAAGAAAAATGCATATAATACAGGCTTCTCTGTGTAGCCTTGGCTACAAACTTATAAACTTGTTTTTAGATAAGTTAAAAAAAAAAATTCCAGCACATAGAATCTATTCTTACACTCAGCATGGAGTCTGTATGCTCAGATTAGGTCATCTGCCAAAGTTCTTGTCACAAAAATATCAATAGTGCATCATGATTAATAGTTATATTCACACATACAGAGTTAAATGCATTCACATGTAGTTAACTCTAAGTCACATACATGTCCATAAAACCATACATATGTCATAAACATTTTGCAGTGAAGAATCATCAGCTAATTCCAAAATAAAGAAAAACCAATTAGAATTAACCCAATATCTCACCGTTTCCTTTTAAATTCAGTATTTGCTGGTATGAGAAACCACAGCAAACAAAATCTACATTACCTCTGACATTCTGCGACATTCCACATACCTTCTACAATATTCTATATACCTTTTACAACATTCTATATACCTTCAATCTGTCTCTAATTCCTTAGGCATCTTTACTTGAGACATATTTCTTTCCTGTCCCTTTATTATGCCAATCCTCTGCCTTTTCTGTCATCCTCTGGACAACATAAAAACTTCCACAGTCTTTCTTGTGGTTCTAGGGGGAGTGTTTGTGAAGACAGTTTTGTCAGACTCCAGGTGCTGTTTGCTTAGGGCAACAGGGAGCTATTGTTCCAGATGCTTTCATAGTCCCTAACAATTCCTGGGGCAAAGGACAAAGGAGAGGCCTGGGCTGAGGACTCCACTGACCTCCGAGTATGTGGGCGGAGCCACGGGCCTGCTCACCAGAGGTGAGCAGCACTCTCCACCAGGAGGCTGAGAGAAGCTGCACTCTCTGCTGCCCAAGGTCCTTCCTTTCCCTCTACTCCTGCCTTTGATCTTAGTCCTTCTAACAGCCCTCAAAATCACCTGAGACTCATCAGCCTCCTCAGAGCTCTCTGACTCTGAGGATTCCAGTTCTGCAAGGTCAGGGTACAGCCCTTCCTTCTTTCTGACTTCTTTTTCACTATTCACCTTTTCTGATCTCTCCTCCTGAAGTTTTTCTAAAGCTGCCTGGCCATTCTCCACTGCTTCACTGCAATGCTGATCTTCAATGCAGCCTCAAACCATGTTCCATACTGGTCTCACTCCAGCTTTAAGGTTACCCTGTTCATGGGCAAAGTCCAGATCCCTCCCTAACGTCTCCCAGGAGGGAACCGTGAGGTTCCCAGAGACAGCGAACCATGGGGCTACTATATCACATTCTTTTAAAAATCTCTCTAATGTACTTTTCCTTATTTTCAAATCCTTTGAGTATAATAGCTCATTAAGGGCCAAGAAAATTGGGTGCAAAGAGGACATGCCCATGGTTAAAATTATGCCTTTTGCAATAAATCTTTTTTTATATTCACCTTGAATTCACTCCTCAGCGAATCTTATCTTGTTCTCTCTTTATCTACAGAGTAGAGTGAATTCTTTTCCCCACTTCACCGCAGAATTCCCCACTAAATACCCTGACTGCAGGGAGTTCTGAACCTTTGCTGATAGTAGAATCCCCGTTGTGGGCCACCATCTGTCATGTACAACCTCGACCTGCAAGGAAGACACGACAATTAGGTTCTTCTCTCTGCAGCTTTATTCAGGAACCTTGAACAGCTTTCTTCTACCCTGGGAAAAGCACATGCACAGCTCATATAGCCCCTGGACAACCAGCCCCAGTTCACCATGTGGGCCATGCCAAGAGGTCCCAGTACTCGTAAGCAGGCCAGGTCATTATTGTTGCCAAATATGGAGTTATACCACACAAAGAACACTCGCCTGTCAGGAAGGCTTAAGGCAGGCGATGGCACCATGCTTAGGGCACTGCTGTGCACAGCTCCCCACATAGTCCTGGAAGATACTGGGTTTTGCTGACTTGGAGTATTCAGGGATTTATCCTAATGCCTCTAATAGACATCCTCTCAGTTTATTGTAAAGTCTCTAATAAATGACCTTGCAATTTACCGTAATATCTCTAAAAGATGCTCTCACAGTTTTCTGTAATGCCTCTAAGAGATGCACTCACAAATTACCATAATGTCTATAATAGGTGCCCTTTCACCTTACTGTAATGTCTCTAATAGAAGCTCTCACTTCTCAATAACATCTGTAATACACGCCTTTGCACTTTCTGGTAATGTCTCTAATAGACACCCTCACACTTTACCATAATGTCTCTAAAAGAAGCCCTTGCAGTTTACCATAATGTCTCTAATAGAGGCCCTCCTAATTTACACTGATAAATCTAATAGATGCCTTGCAATTTATCATAAAATCCCTAAAAGAAGCTCTCACAAGGGCTGGAGAGATGGCTCAGCAGTTAAGAGAACCATCTGCTCTTCCAGAGGACCCGGGTTTGATTCCCAGCACCCACATGGGAGCTAACAACTGTCTGTAGTTCCAGTTCCAGGCAAATACCAAGGCAAATAAATAAATAAAGTTAAAAAAAAGAAGCTTTCACAAATTACCGTAACCTCTCTAAAAGATGTCCTTGAAAATTAATGTAAAGTCTCTAATAGACGCCATTGCAATTTACCATAAGGACTCTAATAGAAGTTTTTGCATTTTACCATAATGTCTCTAATTGATATTCTCACAATTTACTGTAATGTCTTTAATAGATGCCCTCGCACTTTACCGTAATGTCTATAATAGATGCCCTTGTACTTTACTAACCAACACAAACCTACTAATTAAACCTTATGCACTAACTCTACATACTAACCTACCCTAACCCTGTAACCAACCCTAACCAACAAAACAACCTTAACTCACTAACCAATACTAATTCACTAACCAGTCATAAACCATTAACCATAACAGAATAACCAACCCTAAACCACTAATGAACCCTAATGCACCAACCAACACTAACCTACTAACCAACTCTAAATAACTAACCTTAATTCAGTAACCAACCATAAACACTCACCAACAATAACCAACTAAAAAACATTAACTCACTAAACCTTCCCACAAACAAAACCTTAATCACTAAGCAACCTTAACCCACTATCCAACCCTAACCAACTAATCAAACCTACCTCACCAACTGGCCATAAAACACTAACCCTAACCGACTAACCAACCCTAACCAAATAACATTAACTCACTAACTTACCTTAACAACTAACCACACCTAACTAACCAAACCAACTAACCAACCATTACTCAGTAACAACCATAAACAACTAACACTAATACAGTAACCAACCCTAACCAAACAAGCAACCCTAATGCACTAACTAACCCTAATCAAATAAGCCTAACCCAATAACTAACCCTAACCTAAAAACAATTGTGTAAAAACCCTAACCAACTAACCAACCATAACTCACTAACCAGCCATAAATGACTAACACTAACAGTAATCAACCTTATCCCCCTAACCAACCCTAACCAACTGACCAACACTAACTCACTGAAGAGCCTTAAACCACTAACCATAATTCACTAACAACCCCTATCTACATAACCCTAACCCACTATCCAACCCAAACCAACTGACCAAACCTAACACACTAACCAACCTTAACCCTGTAACCAATTCTAAATAACTACACAGAAAATGAATTACATACATTAATTGAATGGATGCACTGAAACAAATATTTCAACCAATGTTCTTTACCTAAAAATATCAAACAGGTGGTTTGAATCACTTTGCAGTGATTTGCATGAGACAATTGTATGGATGCACTGAAACAAATATTTGAACCAATGATCTGAACCTAAAAATATCACAATCGTGTGTTTGAATTATTAGGAAGTGAATTAGAGACATTATTGTAATCTGTGAGGTCATCTGTTATAAACATTTCGGTAAAGTGCGATGGTGTCTATTAGAAACTTTACAGTAATGTGCGAGAATGTCTTTTTGTGATATTATGGTATAGTTTGAGGGCATCTATTAGAGACATTACAACAACTGGTAAGGGCATCTATTACAGGCATTATGGTGAGCTTCAAGGCAACCTATTAGAGATATTATGGTAAATCCCAATGGCATCAATAAGAGACATTACCATAAAGTGCAAGGTCCTCTATTAGGGACATTACAATACAGTGCGAGAGTGTCTATTAGAGATATTATGGTAATGTGCGAGGGCATCTATTAGAGACATTATGGTAAACTTCAAGTGTGTCTAATAGAGGCATTATGGAGAATCCCAAAATCCTCTAAGTCAACAAAACCCAGAATCCTCCACGACTAGAAATCCTAGAATCCTCCAGGGCTACAAATCCCAGAGTTCTCCAGGACACCATATCCCAGGATCCTCCATGATTCCACATCCCTGAATCTTCCATGGCTAAATATCCCCTAATCCTCCAGAAATACAAATCCCTGAATTCTCCATGGCAAAATATCGCATAATCCTCCATTGCAATTAATCATAGAATCCAACAAGGCTAAAATTCCCATAATTCTTGAGGGCTTCAAATCCCATAATCATTCAGGTCAGCAAATCACAGAATTTTCCAGGACTACAAATCCCAGGATCCTTTAGGGCTACATCCTAGACTTCTTATGGACTACAACCCAGAATCTTCCAGGTCTACATATCCCGTAAATCTACAAAAGTACAATTCCCAGAATTCTCAAGGGCTACACATCCCAGAATCCTATGCAAGTAAAAATTATACAATTCCCCAAAACTATAAATCCCAGAATTTTTGAGTGCTAAAATACCCAGAGTTTATTGGGGCAACAAATCCCAGAATAATCCAGGGCTTAAAATCAAAGAATTCTCTATGGCTACAAATCCCATAAACTTCAAGGACTACAATTCCCAGAATCCTCCAGAACTATAATTACCAGAAACCTACAGAACTAAAAATTTCAGAAGACTCCCAAGCTACAAATCCCAGAACCTTCCAGGACTACAAATCCCAGAATCCTCCAGAGCTTCAAATCCCAGAATCCTCCATAACTACAAATCCTAGGATCTTCCAGGACTAAAATTCCCAGAATACTCCAAGGCTACAAGATCAAGGATCCTCCAAAACTAATGTTTTCAGAATCCTTCAGGGCTAAAAAAAAAATCACAAAATCCTCCTGGACTGCAAATCCCAGAATACTCCTGGATTACAAATCACAAAATCCTACAGTAATACAAATCCCAGAATTATTCTGAGCAACAATTCCCAGATTCCTCCAGGGCTAAAATCCTATGGTCTTCCAAGACTACCAATCCCAAAATTTTCCATGGCTAGAAATCCCAGAATTCTTCAGGCATTCATTTCTCAGAATCATCCAGTTGTAAAAAATTCAGTATAGTCCAGGACTACAAATCCCAGAATCCTCCAGGGCTACAAATTTCAGAATCTTCCATGTGTACAAATTCCAGCAGTCAAATGGAAGAATTCCAGTATCCTTGAGGACCACAAATACCATAATCCTCCAGGGCAACAAATCTCAAAATTCTTTTATTTTTTTTTTAAACTTTATTTATTTGCCTTGGTGTTTGCCTGGAACTGGAACTACAGACAGTTGTTAGCTGCCATGTGGGTGCTGGGAATAGAACCTGGGTCCTTTGGAAGAGCAGATGGTGCTCTTAACCGCTGAGCCATCTCTCCAGGCCCCCAAAATTCTTAAAGATTACAAATCCCCAAATCCTCCAGGACTATGAATCCCAGAATCCTCCAGAGCTTCAAATCCCAGAATCCTCTAGGGCTAAAAATCATAGAATCCTCCTGGACGACAAATCCCAAAATCCTCCAGGGCTAAAAATCCTATGATCTTCCAGGACTAAAAATTCAAGGATTTCCCTGAACTACACTTCCAAGAATTTTACAGGTCTGAAAATTGCAGAATCCTCCAGAATTACAAATCCCAGAATTCTCCAGAGCAAGTAATGCTATTATCTTACAGGGTTACAAATTACAGAATTTTCAAGGACTACAAATCCCAGAATCCTCCAGTACTACAAAACCCATAATCCTCCAGGGGTTCAAATCCCTGAATCCTTCAGGCCTACAAATCCGATGACCTTCCAGGACAACAAATCCCAGAATTTTCCAGTGCTACAAATCCCAGTGTCCTCCAGGACTACATTTCCCAGAATCCTCCAGGTCTCCAAATCCCACAGTTTTCTAGGACTACATATCCCAGAGTCCTCTAGAGCTAAAACACCCAGAATTCTCTAGAGCTAAAAAAAACCCAGAATCTTCCAGGATTTCAAATTTGATAGTCCTGCACATGTACAAATCCCAGAATCCTTCAGGGGTACAAATCCTATGATCTCCCAGAACTACAATTCCCAGAAGTCTCCTGGGCTATAATTCCAGGAATACTTCAGGTCTACAAATTCTATGAAATTCCTGGTCAAAGAATCCCAGAATCCCTTAGAGCTACAAATCCCTGAATCCTACAGGGGAACAATTACCAGTATTATCCAGTACTAAATTTCCCAGAAACCTCCAGTATTACAAATGCCATAATCCACCACGGGTTCAAATCCCAGAATCATCCAGAGCTACATATCCCAAAATCCTCCAGGACTAAATATCACATAACCTTCTCGGACTACAAATCAAAGGAACCTCAAGAACTAAAAATACCACAGTCCTCTGGGAGTAAATGTCCCAGAATGCTCAAGTGGTACAATATTAGAATCCTCCAGAACTATAAATCCCACAATTTTGCAGGGCCACAAATCTCATAATCCTCCAGGGGTTCAAATCCCAGAACCCTCTAGGGCTACAAATCCTATGATCTTACAGGACTACAATTCCCAGAACTCTCAAGAGCTACAATTTCAGAATAAAGAACAAAATTTCCCAGAATTCTCCTGAGCTACAATTCCAGAATCCTACAGAGCTAAAAATTCCAGAGTCTCTAGCACTACAAATCACAGAGTATTTCAGGTATACACATCCCACAATCCTTCAAGACTACAAATCCCAGGATCCTCCAGGACTACAATTCACAAAATCCTCCAGGGCTAGGAATCCCAGAATTCTGGGATTTGTAGTCCTTGAGACTTTGTGGATTTGTATCCCTGGAGGATTCTGGATCCTCCATCCTCACCCCGGTCAAAGCGGCGGAGTCCTCCTCATTTGCGTCACGCCCCGCATGGTCAAGGATCCTTCTGAGCCGTCATATAATGCGCGCTGCATGTCGGGGTCGCTGAGCCAGCGCAGGAAGAGCTCGTCCACCTTCGTCCGGAGACCCGACTGCAGTGGTTTCCCGAGGGGCATGGCAGGGGCTGGGGGAGGACAGAGAAGGGGACATCACTGACCTGCTGGACCGCACGGAGCGGCGAGGGATGAGTGCGTCATCAGCAGGAGACAGGAACATGGCGGCGCAGGGAGAGCGTGTCATCAGCGGGAGACCTGAACATGGTGGCGCGGGGAGAGCATGTCATCAGCGGGAGACTCAAGCAACACAAAGCGGGGAGAGCGCGTCATCAGCAAGCGACATTAAAAGGGAGGCGATAGCTGTGCTTTGGTAAACAATGACATAAGAAGTTCATGGTGGGAGTGTGCGTCATCTAAGTGCAACATAAGCATGTCGACCGAGGGAAAGGCGCCCCATGGAGAAAATGTCGGAAACGGTGTCACGGAAACGAACCGAAGCAGACGGCGATGCTGGATCCCGTGGAAACGAGTGCATTAACCGAGGACTCAGAACCATCCAGTCGGAAACCGGTGAGTACTTCCGGCATCGACTTTATGTCATCAATCCGCGACTGCTCTGGCAGCGATAGGGAAACGTCATCGCCGCAGCGACTTGAATGGGACAAATCTGCACGAAGTGACCGGAGGTCATGCGGGACGTGAAGACAGCGAAGGACAGTCCCAAAAATCCTGTCTATGGACACCGAAGCTTTAAAACCCTTTCGTAGGGCAGTAATTAGTACTTCTGGCAACATGCATATACATCATCAATCGGGGACGCCGGTGTCCACCATCATTTAAACATTGTGCAGGGATGGAAACGTCTTCAGAGTCTGGCATTATCAGGACGTGTCATTACCATGGCGACAACCATTAACGAAGCCCCCAGGTCGCCATGGGTTTGCGTCATCCCTGTGCACCATCACCACCATGCAGTCAAGAATGAACGGGAAGGCGTGTAACAGGAGGCGGACGGGAGCGCATGCGCACATCATATGTACCTTGTCAATCATTCAGCAATACTCGCATGCGCACATGAACAGCATGAAGGTTTGTGCATGCGCACGACCTAAAAACCTTGCACACTTCACATGCGCAGGACAGGAACAGACTTAAATTTTTGGCGGACTTGATCCCTGCCTGGGCGGCATCAGAAGCCCCGAAAGTGACGAGAAACAAGATTTCCGGGAAGTATCACGAGGTTTGTGGGAGATGCACGCTGCGGCCAGCTGAGGGGGGTACATTGGGGGGACGGAGTGATGTCATGGAGAAAGTGAGGCACGGAGTGATAGACCCCAGACTCAGATTACTATCCTCAGGAAGGGTGGCCCCAAGAAGCCAGACTCCAGGCCGCTGATGTACAAAAGCATGAGAGGTTTATTTGGTCTGCAGATGGGCTACCTCCCTGCCTCGAGAAGCAAGGGAGTAGCAAGGGAGTGGCAATCCCATATCTCTTTTAAAGGCTAAGACCATAATATCACCATATCAACTGGGGCAACACATGATTGGTCACTTTAAAGGTCACACTATAATTATAAGGTTGCTCACAATAGTCATGGGTTTGCTTTAAGACCAGTTGGTCAGGGGGCTTTTACACCCGGGTGTTGGTCACCGCTATTCTGCTTGGAACTTCTGGTATTTTAATCACAGGTTCGACCAGACCATTATGTCCTATCTGAGTTGATTATGGCTATCTGGGCTGGGTCACTCGGTTTTCTGGGACAGACTTTTAGACTTTTAGTTCCTTGATCTCATGGGGGGTGCTCTGCTGAATACCTGAACTGAATGCCTGGGTCAAGTCTTAGAACTCAGGGTCCTTCATTCCCCCATTTTCTTTTTGGGTACTGTCTCAATCATGATACTCTGACAATATGCTCATGGCAGTAGTCTATCTAGAAGATGGTCTTGTGCCCCACCCCTGCAGGCCCAAACTGATCTGCAAGGTCTCTAAAGAGCAACTGGGACCTGACTTGCAAAGCCAACTCCAGGCTGTAGGGACCTTTGGCCTTCACAAAAAGAATTGTCTCTTATGCCAGGTTTTTTAACTTAATATTTCAACCTTTTAGGCATTTGGGGGTGTCACAGGGTGTAGTAGATTCTCTTTACTGCTTCAAGCTGACATTGGGACATTGTTCTTAGGGCCCTAAAAGGTTGAAAAGCTAGTAAAGGAACTAAGCTCCAGGGCTTCTGTCAGGAGCATGTAGCTGTCTGATCCAGTAGCCGAGAGACAGGAAACAGCCCAAATCTGTAGAACTGGTTCACAGGCTTCCAGCAAGTCCAGAGCTCCTAGTCAACTGGAAATCTATTGAGATATGTTAAATCTGAGAACAAAAGGTTAGAATTTAAATCTTGGGCCCAGTCTTAGTAATTTGGGAAGGACAGAAGTCCCCAAACCAGAAGAGAGAAGTATCATCCTTAGGGACAGACAGGTGGGAAAAACTTAGGCTGTGCTTATCTGATATCTTCTTGGTCTCTGTGAAGTGGATCCAAATTCTATGAGTCTCTTAAGTTCATACAAATTGCAAAAAGACATAAGAATTTTAGTTATATTAGTATTTCCAATCAGGTTTTATAAAATGAGCTTGAAAGCTAACTATCACCTTGGAGAAGGATCTGATTGTCTAATTCTACCAAGCTGACAAAATTATAACTAGCCCAGCCATCAATACTTGCAGAGATCTGAGAAGGATAAATTATACCTAAGTGCAGAATGAGCAGCTTTTGAATCTACTAAAAACAACAGAGACCAGTACATACCCAGTTAGCCATCATACCCAGGTCTCCACCTCATTGGAGGCAGAAGTAACTAAACAACATTAATCTTCAGTAGCCAGGCCTTAAAGGTGGGAGATTTTCTCCACAGTAGAGGGACATATGACAGAAGACTGACCTTACTTCGTCTAGGCAAAAGAGATCAATCAATTCTCCAATATCCTCAGATCTAGGCCCGGTTCATGGCAGCAGGCAGGCATTGTGTTAGGCATCTTGCCCAGGATAGCACTGCTATATTACAGACGAAGATCCTGGTGTCTCATAATCTTCTTTGGAGACCTTGGGTTACTGTTAGTATCTGGGAGTCTCTGTCTGAGAAATAAATATTTTAAATATCATATTCTGTGGATCTCTGAAATATGAGGGTTGCACAGGTATATCTATATGCATAGAAAAACTTTGTTTCTAGTTACTTGTAAGCTTAACCTCGAAACTTATACAAAAGATGAAATCTCAACTCTATAATTACTAACAGTACTTACAAGAATGACTGCTTGTGTTTTTTTAATAACCTTGAATTAGCTTTCATTGTTTTCATCAGTACACTTCACAAATATTTCATGGATGTCTTTATTATCACTCTAAATCCTAAAAAAGTTTGTTCTCAAAACTATGTGCTGAACTTAGATATAAGATCTATGTCTGGCAAGATAAGCTGTCTTTGCAACCTTGATTACATACTTACAAACTTGTTTTCAGATATGTTAAAAAATTTCTAGCACATAGAATCTATTTTTACACTCCACATGGAGTCTGTATGCTCAAATTAGTTCATCTGCCAAAGTTCTTGTCACATAAATATCAACAGTGCATGATGATTAATAAAAGTAAACTAATTTCAGCATTTTAACAATTATAGTTATATTCACACATACAGAGTTGGATCCAAGTTACGTACATACATACATACATACAGATTTAAAGCTAGCTTTCATCCACACATAGTTAACTCTAAGTCATATACATGTCCATATAACCATACATATGTTATAATCATTTTGCAGTGAAGAATCATTGGCTAATTCCAAAATGAAGAAAAATCAAATTGAATTAACCCAAATATCTTACAGTTTCCTTTTAATATTCAGTATTGGCAGGTATGAGAAACCACAGAAAATAAAATCCACATCACTTCTGATCTTTTACAACATTCTATGTATCTTCAGTCGGTCTAATTCCTTAGGCATCTTTGCTTCAGACATTTTTTTCTTCCTGTCTCCTTATTATTTTAATCTTTTGCCATTTTATCATCTTCTGGATAACATAAAAACTTTCACAGTTTTTTTTTTTGTGGTTCTCTTCAGTAGGCATACACTCTAGCAACACACAACCAACATGACGCATCTGAAACTAGCAGTAGAGTTTCTGTTTTTGTTATCTAATAATTTATAACCAACCTCTGTAAAAGATGACAAACCCACTGGATCTGAATGATCAAAGCAGCAGTCGCTTTGTCTCAGCAACTACAGTCAGTGACTGACCAAAATGCAATCCAAAATGGAGTCATACCATATGCTTTTAAATTTTCTCATGCATAGATTTTAATTTAACAGATTTTAACCTTATTGAATAATTTTTATCACTGTCATATCAAAAACATTTGAACTCCTGCTAAGCTCTGATTCTTGAACAAAGTGCAGTCATGGCAGTTGTGGGTGGTGACCCACTGCTATTGGGAATAGAGATACCAAAAAATTTTAACCATTCTGTCTCAGCTTTATGCTTTTAACAAAATTAGAAACACATCAGAACAGCATAGATAACTTTCTTGAAAAACAGACAAAACTTCTCAACAAGGCAAATAGATCTTTCTGACCAGAAACAAAACAAATGAGCAGGTAACATCTGAGTTACAAAAATACATGCACACAAGTCCAAACACACATTCTGTGGCCACAGTTTTCATGCACTCACACATTCATCAATAGGCATAGCCTGGCTAAATCATCTGCATAGATATCTAGAGCAATGAACAGTTTTAATAAGGCTGCTATGAGAATGCTCCCAGGCAGCAACAGGTCCCCCTGGGTCTTGAGAAGAACTGGGGCTTCTTGGTTCTGGTCTTCCTGTTGTAGACAGACTCCAGAACAAATAACACTGAGACAACTGACAAACATAAAGCAAACACAATCCGTGCCATGGGCAACTCAACTACAGGGATACAGTTGGGAGCAGCCGCAAACTGCTCCATTCCCCAGAAAGGGGAGACATCAAGTCTCTCAGACAACCATAGAGGAGACCTTCAGGGAGGGGACCAGGGGGGCCCAGACTCAAGGCACGTCTGCCTGCCTCTCCCACTGACCCAAAAATACTGGTCCTGTGCAGTCACAAAATACAGATGCCAAATTGCCCAGACAAGAGACAAAGAAACAACAGACACAGAACAATTCGAGCTTGTTCTTACCTCCAACCTGTCCCAGAGTGGGGGTTTGGTGGCACCCCAAAATCCCGGATGAGCCCCACATGGTAGACCCCAGACTCAGGGTTCTATCCTCAGGAAGGGGGGCCACAAGAACTCAGATTCCAGGCCGTTGATGTATAAAGCATGACAGGTTTATTTAGTCTGCAGACGGGCTACCTCCCTGCCTTGGGAAGCAAGGCAGTAGCAAGGGAGGGGCAATCTCACATCTCTTTTAAAGGCTAAGACCATAAAATCACCATAGCAACAGGGGCAACACATGTTTGGTCACTTTAAAGGTCACACTATAATCATAAGTTTGCTCACAGTAGTCATGGGGTTGCCCTAAGACCAGCTGGTTAGGGGGCTTTTACACCCGGGTGTTGGTCACTGTTATTCTTCTTGGAACTTCTGGTATTTTAATCACAGGATCGACCAGACCATTATGTCCTATCTGAGTTGATTATGGCTATCTGGGCTGGGTCACTCTGTTTCCTGGGACAGACTTGTAGACTTTGATCTCATGGGGGGTGCTGTGCTGAATACCTGAACTGAATGCCTGGGTCAAGCCCTAAAACCCAGGGTCCTTCAAAAGTACTCAGTGAGGTATGACAGAATCACATCCATTTGTAAGGACTGGTGGGCCATAAAGTTCTTGTTTTATTCTTGAAAAAAAAAAATTACAGCTCTGCCAGATAGTTTTCATTTAAATTCATGTGAATTTTTATTCATTTCTTTTTGTAACTTTTGGACTCTTTATTCTCAAATTGGATCTAAATTATCATTATTACTCAGATTTTCTTTTAAA
>PVIH01023701.1:0-24256 GCA_004025045.1 Sigmodon hispidus | reverse complement strand
CGAATGGCTGAAAGGCACCTGAAAAAGTGCTCTTCATCTTTAGCCATCAGAGAAATGCAAATCAAAACAACTTTGAGATACCACCTAACACCTGTTAGATTGGCTAAGATAAAAGGCACAGATGACAGCCTATGTTGGAGAGGATGCGGAGCAAGGGGAACACTCCTCCATTGTTGGTGGGAGTGTAAGCTTGTTCAGCTACTTTGGAATACAGTATGGCGGTTTCTCAGAAAATTGAGAATCAATCTCCCCAAGGACCCAGCAATACCACTTCTGGGTGTATACCCTAAAGAGGCACATTCACACTCCAAAGGTATTAGCTCAGCTATATTCATAGCAACATTATTTGTAATAGCAAGAACCTGGAAACAACCTAGATGTCCCTCAGCTGAAGAATGGATTAACAAACTGTGGTACATCTACACAATGGAATACTACTCCACAGTAAGAAAAAATGATATCCTAAAATTTGCTGGCAAATGGATGGATTTGGAGAATATCCTCCTGAGCGAGGTATCACAAACTCAGAAAGATAAGCAGGGGATATACTCACTCATTAGTGGTCTCTAAACAAACAAACAAGAAAAAAAGCCAAGCATGCCCAAGCTGCAATCCACAACCACTGAACAGCTTGGGATCAGAAACACCCTGGACTGACCCTATGAACACCACTCCAACTATAGGAACACCTGACTCACTCTTGAGGGAGGGGCGACAAAACTGGATTTGGCCAGGAGTGGAGACTGATCCAAGCATTATTGGGTCAGTGGGACCATAGGACTGTCTGCTCCCTGCCCAGGGAGGGGATGGGGAGTTGTGGAGAAGAAAAAATGACCTGATGTGGCGGGAGGGGGAAGGAACTTTGAATAAGGATATACAGGGATGGAAAAAAAAAATTCAGAGGGAAAGCTGAACACAAAGTAAATATATGTGTAGCAATCTTATTTGCATTATCACCCTGGATAAGTCATGCTTATGATTTTTATCTTCTTTATAGTTATTGTTAACTTATCAGCATTTTAAATTCATTTTACTGTTTTTCTTGATAAATACAAAATAAAGAAGAAAAAATTAAAAAAAAGGAAAAAAACAAACAGAAGGTGAAATCCTTATGAAAACAAATGTGTCAGACCACAGAAATAATAAAATACTCCTTTTTTTTCACAGAGCAGAAGAGCAAAGCTATTTATTTATCTTTGTAGGGCTTGAAGCTAGCCTTGGATTGTAGGCAGGCTAAGCTTACAGATAAAGCAGACATTCCCAGGGAATTCCATCCAGAGAATTCCAGAAGGCATCTAAGTTCTTGGAACCTTTAGGCACACTTACACCCTCCACTGCAGGTATGTGCTGCAGGCAGAGTGACCCTGCAGCTAGATATCCAGCTTCAACATTCTAAGCCAGGCAGCAAGTGTGTCAAGGTTCCATCCCTGGTGTCTTGAAAGCCACACTTCGGGGGCTGGAGAGATGGCTCAGAGGTTAAGAACACTCACTGCTCTTCCAGAGGTCCTGAGTTCAATTCCCAGCAACCACATGGTGGCTCACAACCATCTATGATGACATTTAGTACCCTCTTCTGTATACTATGTACCTAATAAATAAATAAATCTTTAAAAAAAAAAAAAGAAAGAAAGAAAGCCACACTTCTCACTGTCTATAGAGGTTTTGTTATCTCTTGGGAATGTTTGCTTTCTTAAATTTAATTTCTGCTGTCTGGGGGCAACCACATCTTTAGGGGAGCCTTTCTTTCTTTTACTACTTCCTGCTGACTAAGGGATGCTAGGAATCTTATGAGGGTCCAGAGCCAGGATGAATCATCTTAATTGGCATCCTGGAAGCTGATCTTCCCATCTGAGAATTTTCAGGTGGTCTTGGCAAATGAAACCACATTTGCCTGGAACCAATCCACAGGTTTTGATCTTCTGGATTCCTTGCATGGTTCTTTCTGCGGGGGCGGGGGGTGGATGTAGACTGAATAAAATACTTCTAGAAGTAACTAAAAAGGTGTGTGAAGAGTGAAAGACTTCAGACTGAGGCCACCTTTCTTTCTACAAATTTATCTACAGGTCTATAACCCATAGACAAATGTTATAAAAGGTTTGGCCCAGACTTTCCGGGCCTAGCCTTGAGGTTTGGCTTTGTAGATTTGTAGTAGTTTTGTAGTTTCACAGAATTATAGAGTCACGTAAATGTTTATATTCTTTTTATGTTGATTGACTTAATACCTAGGCATATAATTTGTTAGCATTTGTTTTTAATCTAATTTATCTTGTCTAGCCATGTAGCTTGGTATTTTTTTTTTTTTTTTTTTTTTTTTTTTTTTTTTTTTTTTTTTTTTTTTTTTTTTTTTTTTTTTTTTTTTTTTTTTTTTTTGTCGTGTTTGTGGCGGCTTTCTTTGACCACTCTCTGGCATCTGTCCTTTTTTTTTGTATTCAGAGATTTTTTTTTAGCCTAGTAGCCTCACACATCTTTTGTCTGCCTTTGGCCAATCAGCTTTTTATTAAAGTAGTAGGCGGGACAAATATTTACAGCATTACTAGCATAATCCCACTATAGACAAACATAATTCCAATCAGAGTCACAGAATTTTACGCATAAATAGAAAATTGAGTGTGGCGACTATCTTGTCTATTTCCTTGACATGCCTGGGAAGAAGGGACCCCCTCATAAAGAATTGAGCATTAATTGGCCTGGGGGAATATCTGCATTGTATGTTCTTGATTGGCAATTGATGTAAGAGGGCCCAGCCCACTATGGTCAGTACTATCCCGATGCAGATGGTCCTGGGATATATAAAAAAGACAGTGGAATGTGAACCAGAGTGCGTGCAAGCCAGTGAACAGCCTTGAGTTCTTGCCTTGGTTTCCCTTGATGAGTGAGGGAGGGTCTCTAGCTTGAAAGGTATAATAAATTCTTTCCCTCTAAGTTGCTTAGCTGTGGTGCTCATCTCAGCAACAGAAATGCACATAGGAGTAAATACACTGAGTAAAATGCATATAGGAAAAAATAAAGGGCCCAGAATAGCCAAAACCTTTTCTGTCTTGTAATTGTAGCAATTGTTGAAAGTAGATGAGTCACTAAGCTCATTGTGTTTGCCTGTATCTGTTTTCAATCTAGTAGTGGCTAGAATTTCTTTCAATGCCTTCTTGGTAGCAGGGGAACTCATATAGCATAGGCCTCGAACTTGCTACATATTGAAGGCTAGCCTAAACTCCTGGTTACCTTGACCCACCATGCTCAGCTTAGTGCAGGTGCAGCCAAGATTCACTCTCCATGTAGACCAGGCTGTTTGTAAACCTGCAGCCATCTTCCTGGCTCTATGCCTCCAGTCCTAGGGTTAGAGACCTGCCTGCATCAACAACATACCTTGCCTTGGTCATAAATATTCTAAGTTCTATGCCACATATATTACAACCAATTCTTTGTTGCCTTTTAATTTTGTTGCTATCTTTGGCAAGCAGAAATTTTTATCTTTAAAGGTGCACTTTTATTTGTGTGTGTGTGTGTGTGTGTGTGTGTGTGTGTGTGTGCCACGAATATGCAGGTACTGAAGAAGGCCAGAGGCATAAATCTCTTGGAGCTGGAGTTACAGGTGGTTGTGAGCTACCTGACAGGTGTTGGGGACCAAACTTAGGTCATCTTGAAGAACAGCAAGCCTTAATTGATGAGTGATCTCTCCAGCCCAGAGTTTTATTTTTGTTGAAATTCAACTTACTATTTTTTCTTCCTTACAATGTTCCTGTCTGAAAATAAACAAACAAACAAACAACAACAACAAAAAAAAAACAGAACACAGAAAGTCACAAAGAGATTCACCAATAAGAATACCCCTTACATAGCCTTACAAATGCTGAGGTTACAGGCATGTGACCATGCCTGCTTTTATTCATGCTGGAGACAGAGTCAGGGTTTCATGCATTCTAGGCAAGTACTCACCCTGTTAAGCCACATCCCAACCAGTCTAGGTATTTTCAAGTTGATTTTTTTTCATAGTGTGAGGAAGGTTCAGGGCTCATTTTCATCCACAGAACTATCAGGTGTTCCGGTAACATTTATTGGCAAGATTGTTCTTTCTTTGTTGATTTGTGTCAACATCTGTATCAAAGTTCGGCAGTCCATACACATGTGGGCTATTTCTGGACCTCCCTGACTATCACACTGTCTTATTAGCAGTCACATGCTACCATTTTGTCTATTTCATGATAAGTCTTCTAACTCTGAAACTTTTGTTTCAAAATTGATAGTCTTAATTTCTGTGTCCATCAGAATCATTAAGGCTCTTCCTCCCAGCTCCTTCCCCTTTCCAGCTAAAAAATTCCTGGATGTCAGAGTTACAGGCATACAGTCTCTACCATGTAGCAAAAGAAAGGTGAACTTCACACAGACTTCAGAACTCAAGAGAAAACAAGGTGGTGAGTTCTTGGTGAGTTTCTTTACTGATCACGTGCAACATGTGATCCTTGAACTGCAGACAGCTCAAATCCAGAAGCGGAAGTGGTAAAAGTCTTCATCCTCATCAAATAATGGGGAAATGAATGGGTCCTTCTCAGTTAATACCCTTTGCGGTGTCAACTTGGTGGACTAGAATCACCATAAAAACAATCTTTCATGAAAGATTACCTAGGTTAGGTTGCAGTGGGAAGGCTCATCCTAGATGTACCATTCCACAAACTGGGACTCTTGGGACTGCATAAAAAGGAGAAAGCCAGCTGGGCAGTAGCATTCACACTCTCTGCTTCATGACTATGCTGGCCGTCTGACCATCTGTCTCCTGTTCCTGTCACGCACACACACCCTGCCACGGTGGACTGTCCCCTGGATTTATGAGTGGTTATCAGAAATGAGATATTTCTGTTCCACCAATATTACTCTCTCCAAACGCCATCGGGAAGAGACTCCTTTCCCCCATCCCTCAAAGACAGATGGAGTGCTTTGATTTGGCTGAGGGGTGCTCTGTTTCTCATACCGAATCAGTGAGTTGACCTCCATATCTACTTGGAAGCAACAAGAATTAGTGAGGCAAGAATTTTTGTACCAAATGCTATAGTCTGTAATCCTAGCACTCAGCACTCAAATAGTAGAGCTAGGGAGATTGCCATGGGTTCAAAGCCAGCCTTGTCTTCATACTGAGTGATTCTTGGCCTTACTTGACCTAAAGAAAGATTTTGTCTCAAAGCAAAAAAACAACAAAAAAGAATAGTTAGAACTAAAGAATACTTGCAACTCACTTTTTAAAAAATCTAATTTTTTAAATGTGCAAAATATTTGTTTCACAAAAGAGCCTGTGTAAATGGCACATAAAAAGGTGACTAACACCATGACTCAAGAGGGGAATTGAGATGAAGGCCAGTGTGAGATTGCTGCACACACTGAGGAAGCCTCATCACTGAGTAGAGCTCAGAGGAAGTAGGGTTTGAGAGCTGCGATCGCCATATGCAACAGGGTCTGGCAGTTTCAGGGCCAGGAATAGGGACAGAGTTAGTTCTCCAACCCTCCTGTCTGGCTTTCAAAGCCTCCAAATTCCACAATTGAAGATGCATTTTTGTAAAGTTTTTCAACATTCATAACTACTTTTCTTTTTAATTATTTATTTTTATGTGTTTGGCCTGCAGGTAAGCTGGTGTATCACATATGACCTGGGTAGCCAGAGAAGGCAGAACAGGGTGTCAGATCTCCTGGAACTGGAGTAAAAAGCATTTATGAATCTCCATGTGGGTGCTAGGGATTGAACTTGGTCATCTGAAAGAGGAACCAGTGCTCCTCACTTCTGAGCCATCTCTCCAGCCCCATAAAGACTTTTCTGTGCAAAGATAAGACTGGAGTTTGACCAGAGGATTCTTGATAAAGCTCCCTAGATAGGCAGAGCTGTGAAAAACAACTGTGCATATAATGAAGGCAAACTATACACATGTGCACTTTCCTGAAAGCTTATCTAAGTTTCAGGGTTTGTTTTGCTTTAATATTTACTTATTTTATTATTTCATGTGTATGATGATTTTGCCTATGTGTATGTATGTCTGTGCACTATGTGTATGCCCCATGTCCTTAAAGTTCGAACAAGGGCATTGGATCCCCTGGGACTATGGTTATAGATGGTTGTAAGCTGCCCTATGAGTCCTCTGTGAGAGTAATATATGCTTTTACATGCTAAAACATCTTTCCAGCTCCAAGCTTAAGTTATTAAAAGTTTTGTATTGTCTTATCTTTTAAAATGATATTGTCAAAGTGAATTGATTTCTACCAATAAAAGAAAGTTATAAAGGGCTTTGCCATTTCCCACATTTTTTATCTTGGATAAATTACTTGTGTATGCACCAGTTTCTCCTAGTTTGAAATAATGAGATTGCCATGACAATTCCTAGGGTGGGGTGGAGGCTGTAATCAAACATAATAGTATTGTTCAACCTTAAGGATTCTGACCCATAGGAACCTAGCTCCAGTGAGGAGCAATAGCTTTGAGAAGGGAGGGAGTCCCAGCACAGTTGCCTTGTGTGCTGAGGGAGATACCAGTTTCAGATCTCATGGAAACACAATAGTGACCATAATAGCTGTTCATGCTGTTCAAGGAAGCCATCAGTACCTCCCTTACTCCCATTCTGTTCCCATTGTCCCCAGACTTGAGCCAATGCTCTCTGCCTTGGAGTCCCTCAGTATTCTAAGGTTACAGTAATCTCTTATATTTCAAATATACATTAGCCAGATAAGTGTCAGTGTCAACTCCAGAAGTCACTATCACTCAGAATTAGTGGTGAAATAACTTTAAAACTAAGTCAGGGGCTGGAAAGATAGCTCAGAGGTTAAGAATGCTTCTTACAGAGGACCCAGGTTCAAATCCTAGCACCCACATGGTGGCTCTCAACTACCTGTACCTTCAGTTCCAAGGGATGCAACTGAAAGAATTACCTGCATGAGGTACACAGACATGCATGCACTCAAACACTCATACATATAAAATAATTTTCAAAAATATTAAATCAGGAATATAAAATACCAACATGGAAACCCATTTTATAATGCAAAGAGGAAAAGCTAGGAGAGCAAGGGTTTTTCTCACTATTTTTTCAACCAGAGATTTATATCAAGAATGTGATCATTTATATCAAGAAATGTCAAAGATTTTACAAGTAATATCTAGAAGAACCCTCTGAATCACCTAACATCCTTAATTTAGACAGAACTATCCCTCAACTACATAAATTGAAAATACACATCACTTTTAGATATTATTTAGTGGCTCATGTCAACAACATATTTTACTTTTGTGCCCACCAAATAGCCACAGATAGATTTAGAGACATGTGTCTGCTTGTAAATCTGTTTGCTAGGAGGGAGAAGAGGGTGAAGAAGGGAGAGATAAATGTGCTGTTTCACCGAGAATAGCCTCTTTCTGAAACAAGCCATATTTTGTAATTGTTTGAAAATATAAACAGAAAAAAATAAAGAACTAGAAAAGATAAATCTGTTGTGAGTCATTATGGAAAACAGCTTTGTTTTGTACAATTTTTTAATTTTTTGAGACAGGGTTTCTCTGTGTAGCCTTTGCTTTCCTGGAACTCACTCCGTAAAGCAGGTTGGTCTTAAACTCATAGAGATTCTCATGTCTCTGACTCCTGAGTACTGGGATCAAAGGCATGTGCCACCACCATCTGGCAGAAAATGGTCTTAATTCAAGTAAGATGGTCCAGGACAGAAGCAGACAAAACCATTGAGGATGCTGCTGAGCTTAAATGTAAGGAACTGTGGCCAATCTAGAGAGGCAGGAATAGTGAAGTGGGGAGGAGACACATCAGGATGCACTGGGGAGATGTATAATGGACCACTCTGATAGTGTGGCACCCGAGGAAGAAAAGATGAGCTCCAGATGGAATGACCAGTCATTAGGCACCTTCTTAGAATGGACTAGGGGGGACTGTGGGTCACAGAGAATAAGGAGCAATCTTAGCTCCAGGACTAACCCACACTGTGCTACTTAGAACTGATGCTCTTCTGTATGACTAAGTTGTTTATAGTTTTAAAAAGTCCTATAATGTCCATTTTAACTGCAGAAATCATTCAGAAACAACTCAATATCACAGATTTTTATATAAAGACATTCAGAGAAGTATAGTGGGATTATGTTGGTACATTGTAAATATTTGTGCTTCCTACTGATTTAATAAAAAGATGATTGGCCAGAGGCAGACAGAAAGTGTGAGTGGGCTACTAGACTAAGAAAACTCCAGGAACATCTCAGAGAATAGCAGAGATGCTACAGAGATGCCAGGAGACATAGAAGAAAGAAGTTGAAATGCTCCTGAGAAAAGATATGGAGACACATGGCTAAACAAAAATTATGTGTTGACTTAAGATAAAGGAGTTAGCAAACTATATGCCTAGGCCCTAGGTCAATCAGCATAAAATTAATGTAAGCATCTGTGTGTTTCTGTGAGACTGCCAGACTGCAAGACTGCCAGAATTCCGGTCAAAGCTCTGGTCTAGGCCCAAAAGTCTGGGTGAGAAACCTCATACAACAAATGTTGCCCTTTCTCCTTTATTTTCTTTTTAAAACAAAAGAACCTGAAAACTAATATCCTTTTTTCCCATTATCTATAACAACTTATAACCTACACCATAAACAAAGACAAACATCCATAATCCATTTTTTGGGAATGTGGGCATAGATCTCTAGGCTACTTCCTGCTGAGTGGGGGCACTGGTAATCCCATGGGAATCAAAAAAAAAAAAAAATTGGGGTTGGAGAGATGGCTCAGCGGTTGAGAGCACCGTCTGCTCTTCCAGAGGACCCGGGTTCGATTCCCAGCACCCACATGGCAGCTAACAACTGTCTGTAGTTCCAGTTCCAGGCAAACACCAAGGCAAATAAATAAATAATAAACAAATAAAGTTTTTAAAAAAAAAAAAAAAAAAAAATTTAGGATTATAGACAAGTCTTTAGTGAGGTAGACTGTAAGGCTAGGTCATCTCAGCCAGTCTCCTTAAAGTTGTTTTGGATGCAGAGCTCAGAGGAAACTGCAACAGAGGTGCTCCGAAATGCTGAATCAACTGGGCCTTCCTTTTCCAATGAAGACTTTTCAGGGGGTCTTCCTCTATCAAACCTAATTTTCTTTAACCAAGAGTAAATCCATAGCCTCTTATTTTCTGTGAAAATAAAAAGAAAACCTCTTCTCCAAAGTAGCATATCTTTTGATTTCAACTCATTTACAAAATATATCAGTTGAATTAATCCATCAGCATTTGTAATCAAATGTCTTTTAGCAGCTTTAACTACTTCATTTATAGTCAAAAAAACTTAAAGACAATAACATAGAGTATCCAGACACTTTGTATTTTCCATTTTTATGTTGCTTATTACTATTTCTTTCTTACTCTACTTCTTTTTTTAAAAAAACTTTATCTTTTTCTCTTTTAAGCCTATGTATATTTTTAAACACACTCTAAACCATTTAGAGTTTTTGTTTTTAATCTGTCTTTACTGTCTATCTATTATTTCTTATCTTTTTCTGTTTCTGACCAAATCTCTGCTTGGTGAGGGTAGCTGACTCTACCCAGTCCCCTCTATTTCTTTCTGTTTCTGATCACATCTTTAATCTGACAAGGTGTAGCTAAGGAGTAAAGGCTGAGCTAGAGCAGCTGGCTGGCTCTACCCAGCTATTAGTCTAGCTTCATAGAATTTAGCTTTATAAAAGCTGAGGTACTAGTAGAACCCACAATTACCACTCTGGAGAGTTTTAGGGTCCATGTAATTACTCAGTAAAGCACTGCCATCTGCTGCTCATTAGTTACATTTACGTATTCGGCAGCAGGGCCTCTTAAATGACTTACAAGCATTTTGCCTCTAAGGCTGAACTAGGAAGCCTCTCTTTAAAAAGCTATACCTCTGCTTGTCTCCAGTAAACAGGACTTTCCCAAGAAAATGCTGCTATTACTAAAAGCCTTCTTTGACTCTGTTCCCTTCTGCTTGTGAGAACAGAAACCTTAAATCCATCATAAGCAGCTTGTTTCTTACATTGAGGCTCAGGAACGACCTTGTTGCAGCTTAAATTGCATGCAGCAAACAAGCCATTTTGTAATTTAATCCCATACACCACTCAGTCTCTTTACCATGGCCCACTTGAGAGACACAATTTGGAAGCTGTTTTTGGCTCCATTTCTGTGCTACAGACCCTTTTTAATCTCTCCCCAACTTTATGTGAGTGTATGTCACCAGTCTCGCAGTCCCACAGACTCACACAGACACTTTCATTAATTTTACGCTGATTGACCTACGGCCCAGGCATATAACTTGCTAACTCTTTACCTTTGAACTAACCCATCTTTCTTATCCTGTTCAACCATGATGCTTGGTACCTTTTCTCAGAGCAACATTTTAGCTTCTTTCCTCTGTATCTGCTGCTGTCTCACTGTCATGTCTCTGTCACATCCCTTGTGTCTGCTCTGCTCTGAGATTTTCCCAGTTTGTAGCTCCACCCACACTTTCTGTCTGCCATCAGCCAATCAACATTTTTATTAAACAAGCAGACAGGATGAATATTTACAACATATCATAATCCCTCTACAATCAGACATTTGGCTAAGTATCTTTCTTCAGCAGCATTTTAATTTTTTTTCCTCTGTGTCTCCTGGCATCTCTGCTCTGCTCTGAGATGGTCCCAGAGTTTTCTTAGTCTGGTAGCCCCACCCACACTTTCTGTCTGCTTCTGGCCAATCAGTTTTTTATTAAACCAGTAGGAGGGACAAATATTTACAACATACCATAATCCCACAACAGAAAAATAGCATTCCTAATGCTGAAATATTGTTAGTAGTCTCAATGACTAATAAAAAACAATTAAATCTATGTGAAATATTTATATGCTACTTTTAGTCATACCCTAGAAAACTATTGATTATATGGGTCCATAAGACAGTGGTGAGTAAAAAAGTCAGAAGCATATGACATGTGACAGTGATCTTGATGCTCAGCATGACTGGATTAATGTCAGCATGAGGTGGTTTAGGAGATTTATAAAGCACACTTCTGGGGCTGCCTGTGAGAAGAGAGTATTAACTACAGGAAAGGTGCTGCCTTGAATGCAGGCAGTGCCATCTCCTGGGCTGTGGAGGAGGAAGGAAGGAACTGTCCATAAGGGCTCTCCATCTCTCTGCTTCCTGGCTGCATCCATGAGCAGCTCTGCTCACCACGCCCTCCCAACTGTGATGGACTAAAACCCAAAGCCAGAAGAATGAGTATCTCTCCTCCCTTAACCTCTAAAAGAAGTGACAGACACACCATACAAATACATCCAAGAACAAGGACTATACATATGTACAAAAGCAAAGGACAAAAGCATATGCCAAAACACTGTCTTTGTGATAAGATTATGGCAGGACTTGATTTTCTCACTTTTATCTAAGTTAGTGGTTCTCAATCTGTGGGTCAGGGGGTCACATATCAGATATTTATAATTGGATTCATAACAGTAGCACAATCACAGTTACAAAGTAACACTGAAAATAATGTTATGGTTGGGTGTCAGCACACCATGAGGAAGTGTATTAAAAGGTCCTAGAATCAGGGAGGTTGAGAAGCATTGCTCTAACTGACTTGCTACATACATTATGCACTATAGATAAATCAACAGTAATATAATGATTTATTTGAATTCATGCCTGTGAAAGCCACAACTGAGCCCCCCTCATTCTCTAAATCTTTTGACTACTAATTGCTAAGTGCTGCCCCGCTGTTATTCTATGTAACTTACCAGGTAAAATAACTCATTTCCAGTTTAGTTCAAAAGAAAGACAATAAAGTTGGTTAGAATAAAATGAGGGGGATTTGGTATTGAGGGAACTTTCCAGAAAGATAATGTGTCCAATATGGGAAACTTCAAGTTCAATAAGAACAAATAACAACTGTCCACCCATGTCCATTATTGTTGCTACCTCAATATTGTCTTGAAACCACAGACAAAATATTTCATATGTCCCATGTCTATGAATTGAAACATGATGATGAACACAAGAAGAAAAGCATTGTTCAATGACAGATGATTCAAAAATGTGTCAGGATTACTTGTAAACCCCGGGAGGGAGAGATATAGCCGTTTCTGGGTAAAATGAGTTCATTTTACAAGAACTTGTCATTAAAAGGCAGAAATTACAGCTCAAGCTGGCAAGGTCTTCTCCGAGGTTTCTGTGTTTTGGTCGTCTGAGAAGGCTCAGGGCATAGATGCCATGAGACTGTTCATTTTTCTAGAAGTCTGGAGCAAGATGACTTTGGAAAGAACAGCTAC
Source organism: Sigmodon hispidus (assembly GCA_004025045.1). Classification (NCBI taxonomy): domain Eukaryota; kingdom Metazoa; phylum Chordata; class Mammalia; order Rodentia; family Cricetidae; genus Sigmodon; species Sigmodon hispidus. The sequence goes on along the minus strand of PVIH01023701.1, from coordinate 11,987 downwards.
CACATGCAAGAGGGCTAGAGAGCCCTGCACTGGTCACTGGTTCCTCCTGGGAAACATCTGCACTTCAGGCTGCCAAATGCATGTTTCAGCTCCTAAGCAGAGGTATTGGTGTCAGGAAGCTGGAGGCCCTCCTTCAGTGGCAGAGAGAGGGCCTCTAAGAAGAAAGGTTTCTTGTTCCTGTCATATTTTGTCTGATTGCGACAAGTTCTGATTGGCCCTCTGCCCTCTATCCCTTCCCCACCAGGAAAACAGCACAGAATTCTTCTAGACACAAGATAGGGCCCCTAAGCAGAGCTCTGATGCTTGTTCTAGATTCTGAAACATACAGGGAAGATGGAGGGTTGATGCATCATGTGTCACAGGAGGAGGGTGGACATATATGGTAAAGGGATGTGTTACAGGGACTGGTCCCTGGAAAATGAGGGGTGTGCACAAAAAGGCATGTTCTCTAGCCTGATCTCTGTGGTTACAACCACCCCGTGCTAAGACAGCAGTGGCCAAGCCACACCATATACACTCCTCTTCTGTGTCCTACCAAGTTCTGGGTCTGATGTTCTTCAAGGCCATGCAAATCCCAGACATATTAGTGTGCCTTAGATTCACAAAGAAACCCAGTTTGTTTGGGAAGAGGGCAGGTTTTTCTATAACACAGGGAATGAATGAAAAGGAGCACACTTTCACCCTTAGGAGAACAGTGAAGGGAATGATGACTGGCCCTTATAATTAACATCTCAAGGGTTAGTCCAATTAGAGGATCACCTGATATATCATTCATTAAGTTGTTCTGAAGTGATATTAAAATATAAGAAGGACAAAAATATAAATTAAAATCATAGATCATAAATAAATAGCAATGCTTTGATTTTATAGAAGAGAATAATTAAATATTTGGATTAGTTCCTTATTTCTGAGGTTTGCATAGCATTTAAAATAAGATCATAGACTTGGATGGCTATGATACCTAATGGATACTGGTGCTTTTGCTCCTGTATCTCATATGTGACATGTGATGATTACAACATATGAGGTAATGTTGTACAGTACATAGTGCTCACGAATGAAGACAGAAATAAACACATAACTATTCAGTACTCACATTCTTGACAGTCAATTTATATTCACCAAAGAAACAGATTTTTTAGCTCATTGAGTCTGAGGCTAAATATATTGCCAAAGGATTAGAGCCATATTCCATTTCTTCTAGGCAGATTTCTTTTATGTTCATAGTCATAACATGGCTTTTCTCCTATGCACATGCATGTGAAGTCTTAGTTCTTTGATATAAAAACATCCTTTTGAAGATGCGTGAACTTCTCTGATAGACTAACTGCTCTTTTCTCAAATTGGATTGCTAGAAGACATTTTAAGAGCCAGTTTTCTCTCTCTCTCTCTCTCTCTCTCTCTCTCTCTCTCTCTCTCTCTCTCTCTCTCTCTCTCTCTCTCTCTCTCTGTATGTGTGTCTGGCACAGTCTCACTGTAGAGCCTGGCTGCATACCAAGCTAACCTCACACTCAGAGATCCACCTGCCTTTCCTCCTGAGTGCTGGGATTAAGGGAATGGGCCACTGTGCCATGTGCAGCAAGAACTAGGCCTCTTATTTAGTAACATTTTAAAGTGAATGTAAACTATCTAGTCAAAAACATCAAAACAAAGCATGAGCTGGAATATATAATGTGTCCTCAAGTGCAGCTGCAGCATGTTTGATGAAGCATGTATGGCCATCAGTAACATCTTGGTCAGTTTGCATGACTATAACAAAATACTTACACCTGGGAAATTGTAAAAAATGTTCATTTATCTCTCAGTTCTGGAGGTCCAGAAGCACAACACCAGCATCCTCTCTGCTCAAGCATAGGCTCCTAATGGACTGTACCACACAGTAGTGAGTAAAGAAGAGAGCCTTAGGGAGCTACCAAGTCTTCATAAAACAACCCTATCTTACTGGACTTTCCAAGAGACTAATGGAACTCCCATAAGGAAAAGATGCCCTTAATTGTCTAGTCATACCTTTTGAAGCCATTACCGCCTCAATATGACATTGGAGAACCAAAGCCTCAACATGAGTTCTGGCAAAAAAAAACAAAACAAAACAAAACAAAACAAACACAAATCACAGGACTACCAAAATTCAATTTATCTAAAACCTAAAGGCTTGAGTACACAAGTGTTGAGTCCAGTGCAGTGTGCAAACTGTATAGTGAAGTATGGCGTCCAGGGAGAACTCATGGAAAGAAGGTCACTGAACAGTGAAGGCCCAGGGAAGAGGGGGAAGGTGAAGTCTGCTTCACACAGTAAGTGTGTGGTCCATTTGGGTTAGAGAAGGAAGGATACTGCCAGGCAGGGCAGACAGGTATGAACACAAAAGAAACTATTTTTGTGTGTTTAAGGAACATCACCTGCATGGTGAAGAGCATAGCACGTGTGTTGAGGAGAGTAGAGAACAGTGTTGGACTGGTGCTGTGGGATAATGCTCTTGTACATTGTAAAGATTTGTCACTCATATTGGCTTAATAAAATGCTGATTGGCTAGTAGCCAGGCAGGAAGTATAGGAGAAGACTAGAAGAATTTTGGAAGGAGGAAAGGCAGAGAGGCAGGTGCCAGCCAGACACAGGAAACAAGATGAGAATGTTGTACTGAGAAAAGGTACCAAGCCATATGGCTAAACACAGATAATAATTAAGGGTTAATTTATATGTAAGAGCTAGTTGGCAATATGCTTGAGCTACTGGCCCAGCATTTACTAAAGTATTAAGCCTTTGAGTCAGTTATTTGAGAAATGGCTGCAGGATATTTGAGAGTTTCCAGTGGGACAGAAATTTCCAACTACAGACTGGTGAGGAGGAGTCACACACAGAAGTGCCTCAGAAACCTACAGGTTTATTAGATATAAGAGGTCAAAACAGGACATTTACCTGGTACCCACATGTTTGGGGAGGGACACCTGAAGTCAGGGAGGTTTTCTGGGAGGCTACTATACCATCCAATGAGGAACTGAAGAAGAACTAAATATGACTGTGAGAACAAAGACACAGGAATGGATCAAAGAAATCAGCAGATGCACCAAGAAGAAAGATTAGGGAAGACAAGGTTTCAAGTGGAACCAGGAAAATGAGTGTGGGGAAACTGGTGCCAGCAACAAAGGCATCAGAAGTAGGTATAGCACTGGCTATGGAGAAACTGGGTTGTTTTTAAACAGCTCAGTATAAATGAGGGAACAGTAAAGACTCATTTTGGCATTGCAAAGCTAGGGTAGGTTCTTCAGGGTTATATGGACTAGAGGAAGAAAACATCCTGGAAAATAATATTTTTGTTACTCAGTCATGTTCAATATAATGGAGCTTAGTCTTTTCTGTTGCTGTAACATAATACAAGAGACTGGGCAATCTATAATGAATTCAGGGTTCATTCAGCTCACAGTCCCAGAAGCTGAGATGTCCAAGATCAAGGACTCCCTCTTGCTACATCATAACACAGTAAAAGCATCACGTGGTGAGATAGCACACAAGAAATGAGATGGGGGATGGGGAACTGCAACTACTTGCCTTCTAACTCACCTCTACAATCTATTCATGAGGGGACAGTATCTTACCACCTAACTCAGATGTCTCATAGTATCATCAGATTGGCAATCAAATTTCAACACATTTAAAAACTATGCATGGGCTGAGTGAAAACAAAGTTTATTGAACACTCAGTATTGAGTAAAATATGCCAGGGAATGGACTGGCAAGATGGCGCCGTAGGTAAAGGTGCTTTGCTTCCAAACCTGAGTTCAAGCCCTGGAACTTACACAATGCAGGAGAACACTGACTCACTCATGGTAGTCCTTCCCCTCCACGTGTGCCTGGCATCTATGTACCCACACAGGTAAAAGAAATAAACATTAAAAAAAACCTTTAATGACAATGGAAGACTGCCAGTAACTTAGAAAATAATGGCAAAGCCTTAGACCTTTTCAGAATGCAGCTAGAACATAAGCCCCATGTGTCCAGTGACTTTTATTCTTGATTTGTCCATCAAGTCTAACCACTAGAATGTTGTCACTAAATAAAACTTGTTAAATAAGGCAATGAATGGATGAGCAGACAAGGGCAGTGGGCATTTTGTTACTCAGACCACAAGGGTCACTTTGCAGAAACTGGGCAGGCTCTCTCATCTCTACTGCGGAGAATGTGAAGTAAAATCTTTTGTATCTGGGGTCAGTGTTCCACAAACAGGCTTCTGTGTGGCTGAGAGGAGTATCACTCTAGAGCAAGGTAAAGGTTTACTGGAACCTTTTGGAACAGTTGCCTTTTCTAACCCTCTGTTAACAGATAGCATGCTGTGTGAAGAAAGCCCGGCACAGCGGGGTGACCTCATCCTTAGAATTCCCTGAAGCATGCATAGTCACTGTTTCATTCCAGGCCAAGCCAAGAGCACCCCTCCCAGCTCTGAGCTTCAGATGGGACCCGCTGGGATGCTGCCATCCCAGGAAACATCATGTTCCAGCTTCACATTCTTTCTGCATGTGTGATACAAGGGTCTCCCTCAAGAGGGTGGAGTCTTAGCTAAAAGGGGCCCTTTATTCCCAGCCATAAGGGGTTCACCATCTTGATCTTGTCGGGTGGTTTCCGAGAAGCTACATTTAATAAGCTGAGTCTGTCTTTACTCAGACTTTGGCCTCTCTGAGTTTAGATGACTAAACTTTTGTGATTTCTTACTCCCCTCTGATTTGATGGGTGGTGTTTCTGCCAGAAGGAGGTCGGTCAGTCCAAAAGGTTCTCTCTCACCATCAGGAATCCTGTCTGTTGTCCAAATGCCTGATGAGAAAAGACTTGGGGGTCAGACACAGGGAAGGCTGGAAGGCATCTTGGGGTCCTTCGACACTAGAGTCTTAGATTCATGCAAACAATGGCCGGGTAGATGAGTATGCCAATGGATGAGATGAGTACATATCAGACCTGATGCTGCACCCAAAGAATTCACAGTGGCACATTTTACAACCCATTTTGGTTAGACAAAAACCACATATGTGAACTGGTAAGAACGGAGTTCGCCTGCAGAGAAAGTGCTCTACATCCGGAACCATGAGACCCACCTTTCTAGACACTTGAATATATCAAATAAGTTTGTGTTAAGTTGATCTCTTGGGATCTCATTTCTTTATCTGTAAAATGGATAATTTCTATAAAACTTTATGTTTGCTAAAATCCCAAGAGTTCTTCATCTTTGCTTCTTGTGAGATTTCTTCCATGCTTGGGCATGCTGTGAAAACCAGAGGGTAAGGAGCCTGGAATAATTTGCAGCTATGTATGGAGCCTTCTTTCTGAGCTTGTGATTGAGTGTGTGCAGGAAGAGGCTTCTGAAAGTGGGGTCTCAGAAGTGGGAACATACCCGGAGGGGCGGGGGGCAGATTTCACTGCAAAGAGATACTAGATATCTTCACTTCCTTTCTGTCTGTCTGTGTGGGATTTTCCTGCTGTTGGAAAACTGATGACTACTCATGAACATCTCTTCCAGCCCAAGACACATTCTCATTTCCAAGATTCCCAGTCCCACTGTCTCATCTTATCCTCCTGGCAGATGTCACTCTAAGCAAAGCCAATGTGGACACGCTGGCACTGAGAAGCTGACCATGCCTACCCCTCCAGTCTTTCTCCATACAAACTTCTATCTACTTTTGCATTCTATTCTTCAGAATGTGAAAGTCATACCTATGCTTTGAGTGTGGGTATAATGCCACCCCAATCCTTAGGTTTCCTTGTTTTCTCCTCCAAGTCACCACATAAACTCTCTCCCTCCAGGTCTCAGTCCAAATATCAAGGGGAGTTAACTACCCTATCTAAAGTGGTCCCAAGCTACCTGTCATGATCACATGTTTGGCTGTATGTGACTGTGTGTAGCCAGAGGTTTGCTTACCCTTCCAGCCTGACCTAGCCCCAAGGTCCAAATCTGCCAACAGCTACTTAGTCCCAAAAATCACACCAAGGCTTAAATAAATTACAGACTGGCATAATGACTGGAGCTCACTACCAACTAGCTCTTATAACTAACTCAACCCATTCTTATTAATCAATATATTAGCACATGGCTCTGTGGCTTTATCAGTGTTCCATTACATCTTGCTCTCTGGGCAGCAGCTCCTTCACTACCCCCTCCTTTATCTCTGCTCAGATTTCCCACTTGCCTCCAAGCTGCCTTGCCATAGGCCGAAACAGCCTCTTTCCTAACAAATGGTAACAAAGTATATTCACAGTGTACATAAAGACATCCTACATCAACTATGGGATGGTCCTTCCTAGTAGAAATCATCATTTATATTTAGCTACTTGTTAGTCTCTGGGTCACCCATCTACATGTGATTCTGGTGTGAGTTATACTATGTCTTGTCTTGTTCACCATAATATTTTCAATGCACAGAACAGCACCCAAGTGGTGAGGCAAAACAAACAGTTGATAGATTAAAAAAAATAGTATACAAGAAATTGTACAATTTTCCATAGCTCATTAGTGTGAGAGCTACACTTTAGGTCAAAATACTTTGGTTCTCAATCCCACCCTCCACCCCGAAAACACCCAGCCTAGGAACAGACTTGTCAGCTAGCCATTGAGAATAAAAAATACTAAGTAGTGTTCTTGGGCTTCAGGACAGCATAGGCTAAAAGAGCAGTTAGTTCAGTTTTAATACAAACTCTAGTACTCACCAACTTACCCAAATCACTCAGTGTGAACCTTAGATGAGGCTTGAGGCCATCTAGCCTACAGTCTTAACATACATGCAGCATTAGAAAATTATATCTGAACACAACCTATACAGACCCTAATGTGAATAAGCCAGAAAAGAGTCCAAAACCCAATCTTCAGGTCTGTTCTTCCCTCCTGACATTGTCTCTGTAACAATTCTGTAAAAACATAGCTTGAAAACTACTAAGCAGCCCAACTGCCCATCTTGTTCAAGAGACACTGTCAGGGCAGCCTGTTCTACTGCTGGGATAGTTACTAGAAAATTGAGCTGCTTCTTGGATTAAGTATCCATTTCACAAAAGTAAAAGCCACCCCAGTTCAGTTCCACAGCAGCAGTCAAAAAGGACCAAGAACAGTAAAATGGGGCATCTATCCTGAACAAGACATGTGGGCTCTAGGACCAGCTGTAAGCGATCCTATATAGCCCTAAGTACCTGGCCAGTAAGCCAGTGATGCTAACAGTATATCATAGAGCCATATTGCCAGATGGCAATAAATTCTGTTACTAGGGTCTACACTATTTTTTTTTACTTAGATTATTATTCTTATGTATATGTGTGTCTGTATGAGATTATGAGTGCTATATGCGTGTAGGAGCCTAAGTAAGGCAGAAGAGGGCAGATGGATCCCCTAGAACTGGAGTTACAGGGGTTGTAAGCCATAGTGAAATTCAGGTCCTCTACCGGAAGGGTTAGTTCTCTTAACCATTGAACCAGCTCTCTAGCCCATATGCTAATTTTAAATAAAATTAACCTGTAACACAAAGATATTAATTTAGAAAACATACAATGCCCACTTTCTTCTCCACAATGCCTTGAAACTTCGTAATTTTTCTTGGCCAACCAAATTGGATACATGTGTGCTGTCTCAGGTCTTACAGGGCATCATCCTCTAATGGAAGCATGTTAGCTACACATCATTTTCCAGGTCCATTCTAGACCTACTGTAGCTGGACCTACATTTGACAGAGATTTCAGACCCTTTGTATGTTCATTAACATTTGAGAGGTACTTAATGGGGTTCAACATGCACCTGTGAGGTGAGAGAACTATCCACTCTGCTTATACAACTAGGGCTCACTAGAAAGCTGAGTGAGATATTGCTATTAAAAATACCTAAGAGCAGACAGACATACACCGAGTTCCCCAGCATACCAGATCCTTTTACATGTAGAAGTGACTGGCTTCTGGTAGGAAAAGCACTGATCACTGTTCTCTGTAAACGGGAAATCCATTATTAATGATGACCTTCAAGCTATCTTTACTATAAACAAATATCTTCTCTGTGAGTTTCAGATACTCAGTTACCATGGTTTCTGCCTCAGAAAGATCCATCTATCCTTGAGTCTCCCTGGTCCCTGTGTGGTCATTTTTCAGACTTCAGTCTGACCTATAGTTATTACTCCTACTCCACTTTATGGAGCATTCTCAGCTGGCCCTGTGATTTAATGGATTTAAACACATCATTATTGCCATTATTTCATAGCTCATGTGCCTAAAATAATATATGACACATTTTAAAATGCATCTTAGGACTTATTTTTATGTTTTATTATCTAGGAATTAATAAAAATCTACTTGTTAAATCTTGCCACCTAGGATAGTGAAGCAGTCTTGGTTCAAACTAGCAGTTGGGTGGTCCGAACAAAGTTTAAGGGGGTATGCTCCGAGGTATCCTAGGACAGTCAAAGCCAGATACCCCAGGAGGACAGGAAATGCTACATATCAGCAAAGCCAGTACCCTCTTAGGTGGTCCAACACAAAAACAAATGACAGAGCAGTTCAAAGCCCCCAGCTGACTTCATGAAGCTGACAAATGTGGACAAAAATACTTTTAAATGTATTCAGAGGGTCTGTTGTGATTCATATGCTATTCAGGAAATATGAAAGAAGGGGGAAGAGTCAGGAGATAGCCTTGGAAGGCAGAATTACAAAGAGTTGTGGCAAACATTCACCCAGTCAGCAGCATGCCATCCCTCCAGGTACCTCGATAGGATTTACTAGCCAGACGGCCTTCTCTTTACTGGAGGAAAGGGTTGCTGAAAGATAAGCAGTGATACAAATGCCCATTAGTAAACACCAACACAACCATTTTGCTTCACCATCTGTGGCTCCCAGATTCTATCATAACACCCACCCTCCATTGTGTTCAGAAGCTTCTGAGTGTGGCCCATTTCACAGGCTGTACTAGGATAAGAGAGCCTGGAGCACTGGTTGCGCATGTAGACCTTGGCAGAGCTCCAGTGTATGCCCACAGCAAGACAGATGATGCCTATCAAATCAAAGCTGGCAGCAAACTCAGAGGCAAGAAAAACATCTGGGTATAAAGGACATGGATGGAGCTTGGGGCTCAGACTGTCCTGAATCCTCTGAGTTGTTCTTACTTGGTCTTTCTTCTTCCTTCCTGAGATAAATTAGCATGGCTTCTCCAAGGCAGAAAGTATACCTGGCCAGTAAGGACAGCCCTGGGAAAGTAAGTGCATATGGCAGGGAAGCCTGTATCTCTGTGCTGAAAAGAAATGGTTTAATTTAGAATTCTGTTGGTGTGCTGGGACTGTAAACTGTTAGGGCTATACATTTCAAGGAAAGGGTTAATCAAAAGACTCAATAGAAAAACCCAATAATCACACATACTGAAGAAGACTCCTGCCTCAAAGTCTGTTGTAGCCACTTTAGTTGTATTTGTCAGGGAAATTTCAACTTCAAACATACTTAGATATGTTTATAGATCTGAGAGTCTTTTGGGGTTTTCATATGAGTTGACTTAACTTCTACAATTAGCAGGCACATACTGAGACTGGTACGTGAGATCAGCATTTTATGATTGTCTTTCTAATGGAAAAGTTTCCACCTATATATTTTAACAAATGCATATCTCTGTAAGAAGCATTTCTAACCATAATTCAATAGTCTTTAGAAATATCAAAACAAACCTTCCAGGTCTATGAAGTGAACACCAGGCCTGCCTGAGCTACACTGCAAAATCCTGTTTCAGAAAAAACAAACAAAAATTCTTCCAATATACTTTAAAACAGATCTACACAGACACTCTCAACAAGACAGAGATTAAATTTTAAGGTCAATGGTATATAAATATCTCCTATATGTTAACAATATAAACAAAGGCTATGATTAATTAGTGGTTTAATACTATATGGCATCCCTTAGCTTCTAAAAGCTTTTATTACTTAAAAAATAACCGTGTTTCTTCATAGGAGGAAATGCATGTCTGATACTGTAAATCTGGATGAGACTTCATGAATAGGAAAGCCCTGAGTCCAAGAAGAGAAACTGCTATTATTATTCTGCTAATTGGACATAGCATCAAGCTGCCTTCCAAATTCACATCTCTCTACCTATAGATCAGTGTGGCTCTTAGACAGATTCAGCAAAGCTCCTCTGTGCAATTTAACACAGAGACTCACAAATAGTCAAAGTATAGGGAATAAGTGTCTATGAATTGCTCACCCATGAATAGAACATCTGTATCATACCCTCTTCCCTTGGGGCTCAGGGAATATTGAGAAAGAAAAAAAAAGAAAGAAAAGTTGAAAAAGCCAGAGATTAGGGAGAACCCAAGTGAAATGATGTCTTCAGGACATCACATGACTACTGCTCTTGTGAATGCACAACAGCTGTGGTCACCTACACATGATCCATCCAGTCAGCGTGACAACATGGAGAGGGAAGGGGCTGATGAAGCCCATCCTTAACCAGTGACAGTGACGGCTGCTGGGAGAGAGAGGGTCAGTTTTCTTTTGGGGTGGGATGTGATCGCTGGCAATTCGACATGTTGCAGTGGATGACCCACATCTGAGCATATATGGGCACTACTAATTGAACAGGAGGAGGAGAATAAGAGGAAGAAGAAGAGGAGGAGGAGGAGGAGGAAGAAGTTGTTTTTAGAGAATGATGGAGGGCCACGAGGAGCTGAAGGGGGTAGGTAAATATAATTGAAATATACTGAATGCATGCATGAAATTCTCAAAGAGTACATAGGCAGTATTTTGGAAGAAAAACTGTTTCTTGTTTTAACTTTAACCAAAGCTGATTTTGAGACACTTGAAGGTTTTTAAAAATGTATTAAAGTCTGTTAAGTGTAAATTTTTATTCCAGACAACATTCCCATTTCAGAATTGAAAACAGTTTTTGGCAAGGTAAGCAATGTGCACTGAGTGACAGTCTGGGAGAAACACAATACCCTGACTCTACAGACCTGGTCAGTTTCTAGTGTGTTCCATTGGCTTCCTTGTCAGGACTGAACTTCGAGGTAAACTCCCCAGACACACAATTCTTCCTGCAAACCTGCAGAGAAGGCAGCAGCTTGGCTCCCCATTGGCTGCCTTTCTTTAAGAATATAACCAAGGAAACTGACATTCCTGCTTCCGACCTGTGGGCTCGCTAGCTGTCTCCATTCCTCTGTGAGGTGCCGCCACCAATAACCATGAAAGTGTCCCTTCTTCCTCAGGCTGGGATGGTGGGACTCTGAAAATAACCAAACACTTCAAGCAGTCCCTTACTACTTTAGAGCAAGAAATAAATGTTTCTGCTTTATTCTTGAATGCCTGCCTTACAGATCCAGCCACTGGAATTCTGCACAGCTTGAGAGATACCATCTCTTTTTTAAAATCTCAACTTCCTGGAGCTTGAACCCTGATTGGTTTTAATAATAAAAACCTAGAACCAGATATCAGAATAAATGCTGAAAGATCAGAGAGACAAAAGAACAGCCACAGCCACTTCTTACCAAGTCCAAAGGGGGTAAAGTGAGATCCTGCCTCTGTCTCCACCTCCCTGTGGAGTGTTTGAATTAAAGGTGTGAGTCTCCACCCTGGCTCTGTTTCTCTTTTAGACTGAATCAATCGAGTATCCTAGGGTGGCCTTGAACTGATCTTTCTACTTCCTCTTCCCTAGTGCTGGGATTGAAGGTGTATACCACTATGGCCTGACCTCTACAGTTAACTAGCAGCTAGCTCTGCCCTCTGATCTCCCAGAAAGCTTTATTTGTTAGAGCACAAACAAAATATCACCACAGCCTCCAGATTCATTATCAAGAATCTGCAGGTCATTACAGTTATTTCTAAGGCATATTGAGGTGCAACCGTTCATATTATTATTAATTATCTGTAACAATAATTCAGCTGCTTCTATACCTAACCTAATGTTCATAAATCAGAAAGGATATTTTTCTTCTCAGAACCTGAATGGAATTTCCCACAATCAATTTATTCAAGAAAGAGAATACAGTGCTTGAGAGAAATTTC
>PVIH01023700.1:0-24280 GCA_004025045.1 Sigmodon hispidus | reverse complement strand
AATGAGGATATACAGGGATGGGAAAAAAAATTTCAGAGGGAAAGCTGAACACATAGTAAATTTATGTGTAGCAATCTTATTTGCATTACCACCCTTGATATGCCATGCTTATGATTCTTATCCTGTTCATAGTTATTGTTAACTTTTCCTCATTTTAAATTCATGTTACTTTTTTTGTTAAATATAAAATAAAGAAGAAGAAGAAGAAGAAGAAAATTCATTTTACTGTTTTTTTGATAAATACAAAATAAATGAAGAAAAAAAAAGGGTTTTCACACAAATTCAAAGTAGAAAAAAAGAAAGAAAGAAAGATAATAAAATCACTCTGTAGACTTTGAAATTCAGACCCTGTCCAGAGGTGAGAAGATTCCGGCACCTAGAACACCTGTCCAGAGAGTCACTCCCTGGAACCAGGGTCAATCCGTAGAGTCTGATCTCAGACTCTCCCTAGCAGACAGGACTAGTGTTTGGCTGTGAGGAGCTCCTCCAGCGACACCGAAAAGAGGGGACCTTGCACAGCCGGGCCCTGTCACCAGGGCGAACTGTGTCATCAGAGGACTGAGAACTTGAAATTCAGACCACTATCCAAAGCAGAGTCAGAGATGGAGCAGACCCCTTGCCCAGAGGAGACAGGAAACACACAAGCCCTCTTACCAGAACTGAATAGGAGCTGACTAATCCTGAACCACTGAACCCATGGGCAGACGCCAGTGCAAAAATACATATAATAATATGAAGAACAACAAGGCAACACCAGAGTAAACTGGTGGTTCTACAACTATAAAACCTGAACAGAGCAATGAAGAGGAAACAGAAGAAAACAACACCAGAAACACCTTTATGAAGATCATTGAAGCCTTCAAAGAAGATATAAAAAATTCCCTTAAAGAAATAGAAAAAAATACAAACAAAAAATTGGAAGAGATGAACAAATTCTTGAAAGAAAATCAAGAAAATGTGAACCAAAAAATGAAAGAAACATTCCAGGAACTAAAAACTAAAGTAGGAGCAATAAAGAAGGCACAAAATGAAGCAAAGATGGAAGTAGAAAATCTGAAGCAAAGAACTAGAACTACAGATACAAGCATAACCAACAGAATCCAAGAGATGGAAGAGAGAATCTCTGAAGTGGAAGACTCAGTAGCAGAAATAGATACATCAGTCAAAGAAAATACAAAACCCAAAAATCCATAACACAAAATGTTCAGGAAATCTGGGACACCATGAAAAGATCTAACCTGAGAATAATAGGAATAGAAGAAAGAAAATAAAATCATATAAGAAAACTTTCCTAACATAAATATGTAAAATTACTTGCTTATGCTTACTACTTTAAGGAGAATTATATTTTTCTCTTTAAAATGTCATTTACTGCTACTTTTTTTCCAATATCCTGTGATGCAACAGAAACTTTTCAGACCTAAAAAAACACTGAAGCCCAGGATGGGAGCTCCTCACAGCCCAGGCTTTTTGGGAAACTGATTTCTTTTTTTTTTCCTTGTTTATTTTTTATTTATCAAAAAAAAAACACAGTAAAAAGAATTTAAAATGTGGAAGAGTTAACAATAACTATACAGGGGAAACTGATTTCTAGACTCAGGGACTAAAGAGTTGTGTTGACACTAGAGAAGTCTTCCAGTGACCATCCTTTCCCTAAAAAAGGCAGACTTCATCTCTCAGAAGTAGTACCTTGTGGCTATTGGGTCAGAGTTTCAAAGCGGAAGCCACAGGCCCCTCAATTTTTTCTTGTGGTTGACACTTTTTTCTAAATCTTTTGCCAGTACTAATTAGTTCTGGTTTATAGCAGAACTCCCATATAATAACAAAGCAGTTTAATCATTAATTAATACAGTGAGTTATAGATTTGTTTTTATTTTCTATTCTAAGTTAATGTTGTTTTAGATTCTTGAAAGCATGCAACAAACAGATTACATCACTCTATTGTATATATACATAAATGTAATGTCACAACAATCATGAACCTGCAAGTGTTTGTGATTCCTATAGATGATCTAATGCCATTTCTCAGATCTGTACAGTACAATGAGTACTGTTTTACTGTGCTCTTCAGTTCTCTTCTGAAGAGATCCTCTTCAGTTCTGGATCACAGAATTCCATGGGGTCCCAGTGGTACTGATACAGCATGAGAACTAGAAAAGGAAAATCTACCTTTTGTTTTTCATTCTAGTGGTTCAGAATGCTGTCTTACAAGTACATGAAATGATTAACTTATTTCCCATTTCCCTTCATCTCCTCATCTCTGGGTTCCTGTCTCTAACATTTGCTCAATACCTGTTTCATGCTAATAATCTCAAAATTTAAAATAAAATAAAATAAAATAAAATACTTATTTTATAAAAGTCCCACTAGCAGGTCTTGAAACCCTCAAGTATGTCCTTAGGTGATATTATCAAAGTGACTATCAGTTTACTAAATCATAAGCAAAAAAAATAGTTACCTAATTATAGCCATGCTTTTTGTCTGAGTTACTCCTGGGTAATAAAGGGAAGGGGGAGAATTTCACTAAATCATACAATAACTTCAAATTTCTGAGTGGTAAAATGATGGAAATATTGTAGTTAAATTTATTAGGCTTTGAATAAAAATAGAATTCTAATTGTATGTCTTAAAATCTAAATATTTTTAGAGAAGAGTTATGTATCTAATAAAAGTCAGTATCATTACTTGAACAATGAGGAAAAATATTTCAAACATGAACTTACTTATCAGCATAAATTGGAGTTGTCAAGCTGTGAGTAATTCTTGATAAGAGCAATCAAATTTCAAATATCAGTTGATACATAGTTCCCACATAGTTCCCATCCAATTGCCCTCAGTAATTGTAATTGTCAATTTCAGTGGATTAAAATATGTCTGGAGGGTTAGGGAAGCCCATCTACCTTCTCATGGTGACATACATATATATATTATATGTGGATGTGTATTATATATGTATATACATATTACATATTATATATACATATATATATTACTCATGGGAATTTGTGTTCTAAACAAAACACTTACTAGCTATTTTATATCTTTCTTTTCCAATATTATGCTACTTAGTTTACACAAAACTCTACACTCTATATATCCATAGCAAAAATGGATATTTTTTTGCTGTTGCTTTTTTTTTTAATCTTTTGGTGTAGAAGCATTGTCAATCAGTTCTCTAAGCTATGGTTGTGTCAAGACAACTGCTATCTGTTTTTTAAAAGAAAGAAAAAAGAGGGAATGGATAGATTTGTAAATGAAGGAGAAAACTAGATGTTTACTGAAAAGCTAAAAAAAAAAATCTGTCATGTGACCTACCTATGCTACTCCTTGGCATGAGCCCAAAAGACTCAATATCCTACTCCACAGATATGTTCATTCCTCAACCATGTTCATTGCTGCTCAATTCACCGTAGCCAGGAAATGGAAACATCCTAAGTGTTCTTCAATCTACATATTAATAATGAAAATTATTAATTAACCTATACACTAGACAGTACTATTAACTGTAAAAGCAAAACAGGATTATGAAATTTGCAGGCAAATAGATCATATTGAGTGAGATCACTCAGACCCAGAAAGAAAAACATCACGTGTTCTCTATCATTGGAAGGTCCTAGCTCCAAATTGTTAGATGCGAATACATATTCTGTAGTAATGGTTTAGTAAATATTTTATTTCTATCCACTGCTCACTTTCTCTATATAGATTACTTTTAAAAATTGCCAGGAGTGGTGAAGCATGCCTTTAATCCAAGCAGTTGGGAAGCAAGTGGAGACAGATTTCTGTGAGTTCAAGGACAGCCAGGGCTGTTATACAGCAAAATTCTTTCTCAGAAAACAAAATCAAAACAAATATAAGAAAAAAAATAAAAAAACAAACAAAAGCAGCTTTGTGCCCAGGGAAATAGTATCCATGTAAAAAACTAGGTCAGGTGTCATGTGCTTGTAATTTCAAGTGCTGTGCAGTCAGTGATAAGAGGGTCTTATTTACCATCCAGTGTAACAGAATTTGTGTGATCTCAATTCTATGGAGATATTATCTGGAAAAATGTGGAGGAGAAATACTGGATTCCACAAGTGTAAGCACATGCTCACACCCAGATATTATGTAACAGAACAAAATCTTTAATCAACTTTAAATCTGATCAATTGTGATTAATTTATTGATTTCTCCATTAAATTGCTTTTCTTATATTTAGGAAATCTTTATCAAATTTAAGATTTCTAAATTTTGTTTTTTTTTTCTTTTTTGAGACAGGGTATCTCTTTATAACCTTGGTTGTTCTATAATTTGCTATGTACAGATTAGGCTTTTTCCAACTCATATTGATCTGTCAGCCTCTGCAAATATGTGGATCAAAGGTATGCACCACTGTGCCTGGCTTCTCCTAAATTTTGTTTGTCTGTTTTGAGACAGGGTTTCTCTGTGTGTCTCTGACTGTTCTGTAACTCATTGTGTAGACCAAGATGGCCTCATATTCAGAGATCTACTTGCCTGTAGCTACCTGAGTGCTGAGATTAAAGGTTTGTGCCACTACCTTCCAATTCTCTTAACATTTTAAAATAACTTTTATTCATGTATTTTGTCCAATAAAATTTTCTACACATTTTTATACAATAGAGACTAAATGAAGGTTTGTTTTTTTATGTTGTGCAAGTCTTTCCAATTTTAATAAGAATATCCATCAAATGTGAATTACCTTACCATTTAAAAAAAAAATAAGTTCACTACAGGTCCCTGAGCATTTATTCTAAAATCTTTTCTATTGCATTGACCTCTGTAAATGTAGTCAGATGAATATTAAGATATCTCAATTATAATATCTTTAGAGTCAGTCTTGAAATCCAGGAGTGACTTCTATGACTTTGTTTTGTGTCAAAGTTGTATAAGTAATTAATACAGGAGGAAAGGACACATAAGGTTATTAGCAAGATATTTCTGATGATCTTCATTATTTGGTTTCTGCTAAAAGCCACTGCTTAGTAATTTTCCTAATGCAAGGGTGATTATGTATTGTATGTAGGACAAAGATGATGAATAGTATCCTTCTGACTGGGATATTTAATTCTAATTGTACCTGGTCATGGTTAAGAAGTAAGTGAACTCCCACACCTAACCAAGAAACTATTTGCACACAATACCTGAAGGGATGCAGATATCAGTTTTCTTCAGTAGAGTGTCAGCAGATGTGTCAACTACAGTCCAGAAGTAGTTGGCCAACAAAAAACAGACTCTTGCTTAATTTTTGTTTCATGTTAGTATTTTTTGTCTTACTGGTTTTTCTTTTCTTTAGTTTGTTTTTTTTTTCCATTTGTCTTGTTTTTATTTTTTGACAGAGAGGGTAAGAAGGCTAACGAGCACTGACTTGGTCGACTCAAGAGGTGGGTGGGGAGGATCTGGGAAGAGTGGAGGGTAAGAGAGAATATTATTAAAATATAGTATACGAAAATATTAAAAAAGAAGTTAAGCCAGATAGTTTACCTGCCATTGGATTCTTGAACTTTATATTATTCTGTTTTTGTTAGTGTCAATAAGGATTACAGCTTTCTGTTTTGAAGTTTCTGACTGATGTAATAACACTGGCTACTAATGAATAGCTATCCTGCACCACTTTCTTAACTCTTCTCAATATGGAAAGCAATTTTAATGTTATGTCTACACAAGCATAAAAGCAACCAGCTGCCATTTGAATAATTCATTCAATCAAGTGACTGACTTTTTATGACATCCAATGACCAGTTTGACTTTCACTAAATTGACTGGTTGGATGGTGCTTTGAGGAGCATTAACTTGTCATCATCACCATTACCATGAAATAGTATTTATTAAGCTTCTACTGTCACAAGTGATAGAAAGTTAGCCAAATAATTGTAGACTCTGCCCTTTAGGAGTTTATGATCTGGAAACTCAACACTCAGATGAGCTGGATGCCATTTATCTGAAAACTGCTGTAGGATTTTGGGAAAAGCTACTAAGTGGTTGTAAAAGTTCAATTTTCTTGCCCAAGTACCAAACTAGAAAGTAAAGTGCTGTACATGGTGAGTGGATGTAAGTGATCTTCTCGGTTGAAGTTGGTATTATTCAGGCTGAATTTGAACTAAAGATCTCCATTTTCAATAAACAGTATTCTGGCAAGTGCAAATTACATATGCGTATATTGCACAATTCCATTTTATATTATAATAAAAATGTAGAACCAGATAATGGAGGAAAGCTGAAATATCAAAAAGATAGAGAAACAAACCACAGCCGCTTCTCACCCAGACAAATCTTCAGGCCTGTCTCCACGAATCCTCAGACTGCAATTCCCTCCATCCTCAGCCAAAAAAAGTAGTGGCAGGCCCAGGGAAAAAGCCCTGCCTCCTCCAGCCTTGTCTTTCTTTCCCTGCCTAGCTATCTCACTTCTTGGCCCAACTTTCCTAGTGGTAGTATTAGAGACATTTTTTTCCCAAATGCTGGGAGAAGTATAGAATCCCAAGTACTGGGATTAAAGATGAGTGCGGCCACAACGTGATTCTGTTAGGCCTTGAATTCACAGAGATCCAAGAAATCTCTGCCTCTTGTGATGGGTCACCACTCCCTGGCCTTCACAGCTTGGCTCTGTCCTCTGATATTTCAGATTATTTTTTATTAACTATACAATATATCAACACATGTGAACATATCACAAATTAGCCATTCAGGAATCTGGGTACTGGTAATTTTAACAACAGGGAAAATGAAAATTTTCACAACAGAATAATTGTACTCTACTGCCACTTTGCCAGTCCTAGGGAGGTAGTTGGTTTCTTCCTTAATGTTCATGCATAACAACTTACCCTTAAATCAAAGAAACAGTAAGTATGTTCTACCTTTATAATATTTACAACTTGTATACACAAATTCTGCCAGGAAAAGTAAACTGAAAACTAGCTTCTGTAAGAACTCTCATAACAATGAATTTTTCATTCTAACTAAATAGAGTGGTCAGTATTTTTGAAAAAAAAATAATTATTTGAATAAAATGCAGCTCTACTTTCTGAAGAATAGTCATGGGTTGTAATAGTTTTATATAGTAAAAATTCCCTAATCCTTTCATGAGATTCACTTCGCATCATAGATTTTTTTCCATACCAATGAACTATGTCTCATCAAGTTTGTCTGCTATAATTTCCATTTTTTAAATTAAAAATTTATTTGTTTATGTTAGTGTTGTATGTGTGTTTGCTTGCACATATATGTGAATGAAAGCCATAGTGTACATGTGGAGGTCAGAGGACAGACTGCAGGATTCAGCTCTCTCCTTCTGCCATGTGGGTTCCAGGAATCAAACTTAGATCCTTAGGCTTAGAAGGAAGCTGCTTTATCTGCTGATTCATCGTGCCAGCCTGAGAACTTCTTGGTTTTGGAGAAAGTGGAGAATATAACATTTGAGATGCCTCTAAGAAACAACATGATTCTGCCTCTTTATGTGTAATATCAGAATTCTTTAAGATTATAATTAGCCAAGTTTCAGCAATGAATTGATGATGATATTATTATGTCATAAGGCCAACCTATGAACTGCAATGAGATAATGGTGTTTGTAAATGTGTGCAGGGAAGGACTTTGTCTCATGCAGTGTGGTAAAGACTGTGCCTATACTGTTGGGTATAGTCTCCATGCAATCTGCTATTTGGATGTTATCAACTACACATTAGACAAGAAAACATAATCAGAGGACTTAGTCAGTAACTTTGCTTGGGAAGAAGTACATACCAGTGAGTCTGACTCCAAATCCCAGTCAGCTTTGCACTTCAGTGACTCAGCCAGACATTCTCTTAGCCTATGACACCCTTCTTCCTGTCCAATCAGATGAGACAGCGGCAATGACCAGAGACAGTTTTGGAAAGTTTATCTTGAGCAGTTTAGTGTTCTTTATTCCCATCTTCCCCATATTATTTATTCTGACCTGTCACAGATATCTAGCTGCATTCAATATTAAATTTAGAATCTTTATCATCCAGCTATCTTCTGATACTATATGTGCCATAAAATTACCTTTTCTAATGCTTTCTATCATTTGTTTATCTGTAGTATTTTAACTGTTCTCACATTTTTTTCCCACTAATACTATTTCCTGAGTATGTATTTGGAGAAACAAACAAAAAATGCTTTGTAACCTATTTAGGGATAATATAGTGGTTTACTGTATGGTTTCCTTTCCTTTCAATGATAGTTAACTATCTCAGCAATGTCCATAAGTGTTCATGATGAGCTGGGCCTTTTATGTTGAGTTTCAATGTTTCAAACTTGAAGTATGAGTAAAAATAAACATGAGCAGAATGAAATCTGGAAAACAACTAAGAAATATATTCACTTGTTGAAGAAAATTACAGGATTCTATTAAGTAGCAGGCATTATAAATGCTTAATGATGGTGTTTAAATGAAGTAAGACAATGATTAGAAACTTCTTGGCACCTATGTAAATAATTAACACAAACTACTTATAGCACCTTGAATGCAAAAAAATGAGTTTCTGATTTTGGTTTTGAGTGAAAGAGGAACATTTAATTTTTAAAGCATTTCATGAGTTAATACATGAAGACATTGATTCTGAGGGCAGTAGAGTTTGAAAATTATGCAAATCAGTACATGTTCTAGATTGACTTCTTAAATAAACTGGTATGATCTCAAATTTCCCTGATACTTGAGATAAGTTAATAAAATTATTCTTATCTAATGGCATAATAGCTAAATTCTACAGCTTTTAATTGTCAAAGATCAAACGGTTTTCCCTCAGGCAGATATGTGTGAGATTAAAAAAAATCACTTCTCATCTTTCCAATGAAGCATATTAAAATGTAAGGATGAAGCCTGCAATTTGCATGCCCTGATTACTCATAATATAAGAGAACACTGTATATTTTAATATATAATTAAATTCAGCAAATAAAGAAGTACACATTCCCTTTCTGGTGAAAAATAGTTTCTAAAAATACACCAGATTGTATCCACCTTGAGAAATGAAATGAGAGCTTTGATTTGAAACCATTGATAGGATTTGGAGGAAGGTTCACACAGAGTATATTACTTGTTAGACGAGTGTAGATGCTACCAGAATGGTCTTGCCTCATTGTTGGTTATTTATTTTTTAAAAAACATAACTCTAGACATATTTGGAGAAGACAATAGTATTTTATCTCCACTCTATAGTTGCATATTAATTGGAAGTAGGATTTTTTAGCAGCATTCTCTATTTTAGAACAAAGCATGCATTTTAAATCTTCACAAATCTATTAGTTTTATTTCTTTTTTGTCTTTTATATTATTATGAGTAAAGTCACATTTTCTAGCCATGTATGTCCTTGTTCAAGGTCTCTTCTCCGTCCCACCCCTCCAGTCACACTCTCTTCTCCACATCTCCCCATTCCTCCCCAGCAAGGGCAGGAGGTCCCAAGGTCCCAATGTCCCAATATGGCTTAGTTCAGCATCTACACCTGGGCAGATCCAGTTTCCTTACCCCAACATCAAGACTGAGTAGGTGTTCCTCTGGAGGGCATGAGATCCAAGGTGCCAGTCCAAGGTGTTTCCGATTCCAAGCTGTTCAGTGGTTGTGGCTTGCAACTTGGACATGCTTTGTTTTTTGCTTTTTTTGTTTAGAGTCCACTAATGAGTGAGTACACCCCCTACTTATCTTTCTGGGTGACCTTACTCAAGAGAATATTCTCCAAATCCATCCATTTGCTTGCAAATTTTAGGATATTTTAAAGCTACCACCAAGTTGCTTTATACTTGGCTGAAATAAACAGGAAATTTATTTCAGTAATGCTATAACCTATAAAACTCAGAATTTAATGAATTTAGACTTCAGGTAACAGCAATATGATGTGCTAGCCTTGACTTGTAAATATTTGATATATTAAGACAAGGCAAAATGGTCTCTAAAAACTGTGTTGTTTTATGGAGTCAGTCGTTCTAACAGATAGCATGCCACATCATTTCTAGTGGAATGCTAAGTGTGTATCACTAAACACAGTGATCAAACAAAATACTGATTTGAGAAAACATCTGATTTAATTTTTGAAAAGTTATGTTGTACTCAGTGATTCAAATTACTGGCATACTTTGAAATTACTGGCATACTTTGAAAGTGTTTTAGGAAGAAAAAATTGCCCATAACCTAGCTACCATCAGCTAATCAGATCTTTTAGCATGATTTTGAAGCATATTTGATGATTTTGTTAAAGTATATGGAAATTGTGGCTGGCAATTTGAAACCAATTCTGACATTAGGAAGAGTCCATATGGTTCTAAAACTGTATTTTAGTATATTCTGACCTCACTTCATAAACTACTAAGTGGCTCCTAAAGCATTGTGCTTTTAGAAAGAATAGAGTACAAAGCATATTTGTGCGTGTTAAGGAATAAAATTAGCAATATGATCAGTGAGAAAAAAATGTCAAGACAAGCATTTCTAAAAGGAAACCCATCTCCTTTTGTGCCTCTCTCTTTCACCACTTCCAGTATCATGCTGCTTTTGACACAGGAGGGAAGGAAGAAACAGACTGGCTAGTCATGGTCGAAATGACATCAATAGTAATTGATGCTAATAAGTTAATGAACAGACAAAAAGGCTTTCCAGGACTTTCCCTTCATATGAGACTCATAAAAAGACAGTATAAAAAGACAATGAAAAATAACCCATGTTTTCAATCATTTTCCCCCTTCTGACTGGTCTTTTTGTATCAAAGCACTGTGTCAAAACTAGCCTGTTCTTTCCTCAACAATATGCTCACTGTGTGGAGTCAGGATTGTGTAGCTGAAATACATGGATTTTTTTTCTTTACAAGCAGACAATTTCAAGTTGTACTACATCACTGTCTCATGAAACTTTTGTTTATTTTTGAAAATGCTTCCAATTTGTAAAATTTTGAGTGAAGATTTTACAATTTATAGTTAGTTGAACTAGTGTGAAATTCTTTTTTTTTGAGTGTGTTCATTGTTTTTTATATCAATCTTGATTTTAATGTTATAAGTTTTCAGTATCATAATTATGTTTGTTGCTGATTTAGGTTTTAGCTCACAATATTTGAGATCAGAAACTTGGGTAGTTTAGTTGGGAGCTCAAAGTCTCTGGAACTGTAGACCACTCCTATGCAGCTCATGGGGCTATTGGTTGTTTCTAGTTCCCCACAGAATTTTGGGTCAGCACTTTATTCCTCATTGGCTGTTGGCTGGTGGTTTCCTTCATTGTCCTTTCAACTAAATCTCTCCTTTGGGCTGCATTAAAGCCTGGATGCATCTGGCAAATCAAAATGAGTCATTCAAGAAACTGTGGAACAATTTGTGGGATTCTGAGAAGCAGAGCACATGCTGTCTGCAGTAGTTATGGTGGTGTCACCCCTCTGCTAGAAGCCATTAATGCAGAAGTGAGGCATTGTGACAATTAGCTATGTTCTATCCTTGAGTTGTTGTGTACAATGACAACTCTCTCTTTTTATATTCTTTTTAAAGAACACTAATGAGTGAGTACATCCCCTGCTTATCTTTCTGGGTTTGTGATACCTTGCTCAGGAGGATAGTATCCAAATCCATCCATTTGCCTGCAAATTTTAGGATATCATTTTTTTCTTACTGCTGAGTAGTACTCCATTGTGTGGATGTACCACAGTTTGTTAATCCATTCCTAAGTTGAGGGGCATCTAAGTTGT
Organism: Sigmodon hispidus; assembly: GCA_004025045.1. Taxonomy (NCBI): domain Eukaryota; kingdom Metazoa; phylum Chordata; class Mammalia; order Rodentia; family Cricetidae; genus Sigmodon; species Sigmodon hispidus. The sequence continues at coordinate 12,607 of PVIH01023700.1, read as the reverse complement.
TTCCAGGTTCTTGCTATTATGAATAATGCCACTATGAACATAGTTGAGCTAATGCTTTTGGGGTGTCAATGTGCATTTTTAGGGTATATGCCTCAGAGTAGTATTGCTGGGCCCTTGGGGAGATAGATTCCCAGTTTTCTGAGAAACTGCCATACTGCATTCCAAAGTGGCTGAACAAGTTTACACTCCCACCAACAATGGAGGAGTGTTCCCCTTGCTTCACATCCACTCCAGCATAGGCTATTATCTGTGTTTTTAATCTTGGCCATTCTGACAGGTGTGAGGTGTTATCTCAAAGTTGTTTTGATTTGCATTTCTCTGATGGCTAAAGATTTTGAGCACTTTTTCATATGCCTTTCAGCCATTTTTAATTCTTCTGCTAAGAAGTCCCTTTTTAATTCTGAACCCAATTTTTAAATTGGGTTTTTAAGTGTTTTGGACGCTAGTTTTTCGAGTTCCCTATATATTTTAGAGATCAATCCTCAGTCACTTATAGGGTTGGAAAAATCTTTTCCCATCCTCTAGGCTGTTGATTTGTCCTATTGACAGTGTCTTTGGTTTTACAGAAGCTTCTCAGCTTCAGGAGATCCTACTTATTGATTGTTGATTTTAGTGTCTGTGCCACTGGTATTATATTTAGGAAGTGGTCACCAGTGTCAATGCATTGGAGGGTATTTCCCACTTTCTTTTCTATGAAATTTCAGTGTAGCTGGGTTTATGTTGAGGTCTTTGATACACTTGGATTTAAGTTTTGTGTAAGGTTAGGGTTAGGGTTTGGATCTATTTTCATTTTTCTACACACTGCCATCCAGTTATGCCAACACCATTTGTTGAAGATACTATCTTTTTTCCGTTGAATATATTTGGTCTATTTGTCAAAGATCAAGTGTTCATAGGTATATAGGTTAATGTCTGAGTCTTCAATTCAATTTCATTGATCCACAAGTCTGCTTTTATGCCAGTACCAAGCTGTTTTTATTACTGTGGCTTTATATTATAATTTGAAGTTGGGAATGGTGATGCCTCCTGAAGTTCTTTTGTTGAGCAAAATTGTTTTGGCAATCCTGGCTCTCCTGTTATTCCAAATAAAATTGAGTATTGTTCTTTCAAGGTCTGCAAAAATATTGTGTTGGGATTAATGGGAAGTGTGTTGAATCTATATAGATTCCTTTTTGTAGAATTGACATTTTTACTATGTTGATCCTACCTATCCAGGAACATGGGAGAGCTTTCCATTTTCTCATATCTTCTTTAATTTCTTTCTTCAGAGATTTAAAGTTTTTGTCAAATAGATCTATTACTTCTTTGGTTATAGTTACTCCAAGGTATTTAATGCTACTTGCAGCTATTATATGTGCTGATGTTTCCCTTATTTCTTTTTCAGCCCTTTTATCTTTAGTGTATAAGTGGGTTACTGGTTTCTTTGAGTTAATCTTGTATCCTGCTACATTGCTGAAGGTGTTTACCAGCTGTAGAAGTTCCCTGGTAGAATTTTGTGGATCAGTTATGTATACAATCATGTCATCTGCAAATAGAGATAATTTGACCTCTTCCTTTCCAATTTGTATCCCCTCAATCTCCTTTCATTCTCTTATTGCTTTAGCAATGACTTTTTTATATGTTGTTTTAATCAGTTTCTAATTGTGTTGATTTGGATACTCTCTCTCTCTGCTTTTTGGTTAGTTTGGGTAAGGGTTTATCTATCTTGTTAACTTTCTCAAAGAACCAATTCTTTGATTCATCTATTTTTTTTGTTTCAATAGTGTTGATTTCAGCTCTAAGTTTGATTATTTCCTGCAGTCTGCTCCTTCTAGGTGAGCTTGCTTCTAATTCTTCTAATGCATCTAGGGCCCTCAGCTGTCTTGATAGTACTCTAGTGTGGGATTTCTCTTATTTTTTTCATGTAGGTATCTAGTGCTATGAATTTTCCCCTTAATACTGCTTTTATTATATCCCATAAATTGGGGTATGTCGTGGATTCATTTTCATTGAATTCTAGGAAGTCTTTGATTTCTTAATTTCTTCCTTGACCCAGTGGTGTTTCAGTTGAGTGATGTTTAGTTTCCATGAGTTGGTAGGCTTTCTGTGTTTCTTGATGTTGTTGATCTCTAACTTTAGACCCTGGTGCTCTCAGGGTCGTGTGCCCAGGACCAAGGGACCCTGCTGTGCCTCTGCTACTACCCTACCAGCTGTGATTTGTGCAGGCAGTGTTCTGTGCTGCTGCTGTAGAGGAGCAATGGATCAGTGCCCGGGTTCAGGGTCAGAAGACTAGTGTGTAATTCTAATGCACATGGACTTCTGTTTTTTTTTTCCCTCAGTGCAACATATGGTAAGATACATATAATGAGTATGGCATTAATGACAACCATAAGTCCAACTAGGTTGTATCATATTTACTAGTGTGATGCAATCTCCCCAGTGAAATTGCAACCCCAGCCTTAGGACATTTAGCTTACTATAACAATAGGACATTTTAAAAAAAGGCTTACCTAGACATAAGAAATTCTCAACACAGGTTCACCTATTGTGAATCTTAAAGTTGAGCTCAACCAAAAATATGGTTTACATTTCAAATAAATGCCTAATAAGTGACTATGCCTAAATACAAGCATAAAAAAGGGAAAGAATCTCCACACTGCTAAGAATGGCTACTAAATGGAGACCCTAAGATATGCTTAAGTGGTTATTTGTTTTTTTGGATGTATCTATTACATACCATTGGCAGACACTGTTTATCTTGTATGTAAAGACTTCCTGAACATGAGATGTATGGTACCCAAGACTCATTTTTAAGAAATCAGTCTAAAGAAGAGAAGTACCTCTTGGGTATGATGAACAGCAAAGACCACCTCCAAACCTGAAACATGGCACACAGTATTAAAAATTCCAGTTTCTGTATCTAAATTTTGACTCAGATCAATTAGGTTAATTTTAATTAGAGGGTATTAAGGATTCTTTTTGAAAATGGGAAGAAAGAAATAGAAGCATGAGAAAAATGAATTTGAACTCAATATTTAAGCAACATAAAATAAGGAGAATATACCCAGTTAGGCCTTGTGGCACAGGCTTTAATCCTCAGGTTATTCCAGAAGCTGAGGCAGGAAACCATAAACTCAAGACTTGGCTTAGCAGCTTAAACCCTGTTTCAAAATAAAAATTTAAAAGTTGGGCTAGCGTTTCATCTCAGTGGTATAGTACTTACCTAACATGAATGACACCCTACATTCAATCCATAGAATCTTTTGCAAAACAAGGGAAACATAAGAAATGATTTATTTCTCTTCCTGTGTATTAGACATGAGAAACCAGAAATATAGAACCAAATTTCTTCATTACACTGCAATCTCCGCTGGTCATTCATGCATACTATTTTCTCCAACTAAGTAGACATTTGAAATCAAAACTATGAAACAACATTAGACTTATGTAAATGTCACTTCAAGATGATTGACCTACAAAATCTTTGAAACGAGTTTCTTTTTATAAATCCACTGTTTGGAAATTCTGCAGCTACCACTGGAAGAGAGACATACTTAACACAGGTGACAGCAAATACTTTAGTCTGAAGTGTTCAAGGAAAATCTAGCAATAATGTACATGAAAATATTTGTACACAAAACTGCCCTTCTGATTAGGATAAGATTTCTATGTGGTATCATAATGGTAAATATATTAGAAATAAAATTAAAGTTCCATATGCAATGCAATTTGGTATCAGGGAATAACTAATATTATTTATTACCTAATTACTTAATAATTTAACCTAGCTACAAAGTTCTCTTTTTTCATTGTCCTACAAATTCAACCTCAAAGTCAAATAACTCTTATCACCATAAAGACCAAGAATTATGTATCTTTTCTCTTATATTTTTGGTTGTGAGCCTAGCCTTTTAACGGCTGAGCCATCTCTCCAGCCCGTATCTTTTCTCTAAATAACAGATGTTAATTTCCATCTAGCAAGTGGAATTATTACTGTGTACATACAATCACACACTATTTGGTTCAGTGTATATTGAATGGAATATACTCCATAGGGTTGTTAGGAGAAAGATAAGTATCAAACCCAACCACAAACCTTTTGATCTACAATGGTGACCTGCCTGATGTGTCAGTATAATGGTTGAATAAAACTTGTGGGAATAACCAACTGGTATCTTATTGTACTGATTGGATTTAAGACCCACTCCATGACATGGAACCTATCTTTGACAGTACTGAGATAGAACCTGAGACCAGACAGGCTAAAGATTTAGGAATGAATAATACAATGTGCTATAGGCATAAATCGGCTGTTATCAGAGAAGATTCCTCCTACAGTAGATGGTAATAAAGTGCATAGACCCAAAGTTGAATAATGTACAGACAGTGAGAGACCTTGGAACACTCACACAGTCCTATATGGGATGTTTCAATTGGTTCCATTCCTTATGGCTCATGGAAACTTGCTGAAGAGGGGGCAGAAAGATTGTAAGAGCCAGAGTATATGAAGGACACTAAGGAAACAAGGCCTTCTAAACACATTAGGAACAATACACATATGAACTTAGAGACTGTGGCAGCATGTACAGTACCTGCACAGGTCTGGGCCAGACAGGGTTCCAGAACTAAGAGGATAAGCAGACATAAGACCACATGTCTAACCCAGAAGCTATCTCCTATTGCTCTTAAATGAAAAATTAGTTTTAATGTAATGGAGTGTCACTGGGCCTATAAACCACACTTAAGGCCAGGGTCCCTATCCAGCAGAAGATAGACAACACAAAATAAATTCACTGGAATTTTTGAAGGTTTTCTTGTATGATAATGCCTTGCCAGTTTTTTCCCCTTACTTTCAGCTGTATACATTCTTTGTGTATAAACTATGATTTCCTGTTTTGTGCTTTTATGGCAATTCTGTATATGAAAGGACCTGTCTATATATGTTTCTGAACTTTTTATTTGACTCTTGTTCTTCTCGTTATTTTGTCATATTATGGTTTGTTTTTTTATCTAATTTATTTCATTTTTATTTTTTTTAGATGCTTAGTTGCATCCTAATGAGAGAGAAAAAGAAAAGATGTGAATCTGTGTGAGTGAGAAAGTGGGAAACACCTGGGAGGAGTTGAGGGAGTTGAAACCATAATCAGAAAATATTGAATTTACATATATATTTTCAATGAAAAAGGGAATTGAAATTGATGGAGTTTGCTCACCTGGATTATAGACAGTAGTGGAGATGTAATCGATATTTATCTTTTTTGAATGATCAGAACTGTTATAACAAGGTAAGAAGGGAAGAGATGAGAAAAAAGAAAAGAAGAGAGAAGAGGGAAGAGGTCAAATTTAGTAAGGTGATAGATTTTGTTGTGAAAAAAACCACTTATATACAGGTCAATATATCTATGATAGTGTTGTAGTAACGATAAAAATAACAAGGCAAAATTAAGACATACCTTGTAAACAATAAAATAAACAGTACTCTTTGTCAACTCTCATGAATGTGGCAGTAAAGTTTGTGTCCATTATAAATAATTATTGTTGCCATTTAAAATCTGGTGGTGAGTTGGCAGTTGGGTGAATGGAAGCTGGTTGGAAGTTGCCAACTCCTGTTCGAACTGGAAAAGTAAAGGTGAAAGTTAGAGTAGCCATAGAACTAAGGACACCTGTGCGTGATATCAATAAAGAGTTTATTTTGTTTCCCTGAGTAATGTTAAGGCTCAGCAGGTTTTCAAGGAAGTGCTGCATTTGGAGCTTCTAGCTGTGCCTCTTTCCATCTGCATGCTACTAGCAAGCACCCTATTGTTAGATTGCCACTGTGCAATGCTATCTGCCTGGAACTAAAGGGTCTGTAAAGCTTTGTTCAAATGACTACAATGTATTCAGTGAAGTAAAATAGCACCTCTATATTAAAGTCATCATGTTATTACTTTCACTAGCCAAATGGAGTCATGGTTTGCTCGAGTTCCACCTACGAAGCTATGCAGATAAATGGGAATCAAGCTATTATAATGCCATGAACACCATAGTATAAGACAAGGTAGATTCCTGGGAATGACAAATGGAAAGCTGTAATTTAGCCCAAACGGCATGTATTTTTAAAAAGGAACAAAAGTAGAACTGAAAAGAAAGACTGGGAATCAGCTTATTTCTCAAGTTCAGATGAAAGGGTAACAACAGATTTTTGCAGTAGAGGGGAGTGCACACACCAGGCAAACACTTCACACTGAGATAAATCCTCAGCCCCAGAAATGATAATAGTTGATATTATAATATGAATTATGAAGCAGTATTTTCCCTCCACTAGTGAAACATTCTCCTGGCTCCTGAGAGGTATCTTACTCTAATCTTTTGTACTCCATCCAGATCACTCTGAACTGGAGACTTCAGCTTCTTGGCTCCCCCTTCTGCTTTGTGGTGAGTTTTTAATCTCTGTTTCCTCACCCCAACAAAAGTCTTTCTTCAGCTGCTGAAAAACAAAACAAAACACAGATTTTTCTATTTCCTCTGCATGTTAATAAATACTTTGTAAAATGATCTTTAAAACTCTGCCTACTTAAATACTTATTCTCTACTACCACAAACATGCTTATAATTTTCTTAACCATGAATGGTATGGTCCCATATCATTTTACTTTAAAAATTTTTTTTCTCTAGAATAGCATCCTTCTTGAATAATTACCAGTTTATCTCCTTACAAATCTTTTATAATTTTTCCTTGTTCCTGATGTTTCCTCCAATCATCATACTGTCCCTGGTACATAAATGTTTCTTTTGATTTACTTTGGATTGTGTAATGCTCACTGGATATGTTCCACAATACACTGCAAGTTCTTTGAGAACAAGGACCTCTTTGAATGAGACTCAGTATATGACAACATCTGACACAAGCTTTTCACTATGAATCTCATCAGTGCAACGAAGAAGAATTTCAGATACACAAATGGGACTTATGTCTTATAAGAAATGTACATTTGTACATACATTATGGCAAGAGTATAGAGCATCTTCAAAAACTGAAAAATAAAAAAATCAGACCTACCATGTGACACAGCAACCTGTTTTTGGGATATATATCCAAAACAAAAAGAGCAGCAGTCTCAAATTGGTATTTTCAATATCATATTTATTGCGGAATTATTCACAAGAGTCAATATACATAAACAAATCAAACAGTTTATTGATCATTGATCTACAAGGAAGGAAACTGATATTATATGTACTAATAACTATATGTACATGGTACTATATTATTAGGCTTTAAGAAAAAAAGAAGGAACCAGATATGTTGGTATATGCTTTTAATCCCAATCAATCACTTAGAATCTAATTTTTTAAATGACAGGCAGTAGTTTACTTTTCAAAACTGTTGAGTTCTTCTACCTACTGCTTCAGCACATAAGGAGTCCTATAACATATGATTATGGCCATTGAGTTATTTGCAATCTGCTTCAAGAAAAGAAGAGAGTACATTCTTATTTTTCTATTCATTTTTTGGAAGTGTCTTATATTCCTGGACTTATGTATGTTTCAAACAAACAGCCTTGGACTATTCCAGTCTTAGCACTGAGAACTTTATGTGCTAAGAAATTCATCAGCCCAACTGTATAGTTAGAGAAGCTAGGTGATAGTTAATGGTGCATATATTATTTTGTTATTCTTTTTGAAAACCAGAGCAGGGGCAACATTTAAAATATTTTATTCCCACACCTCACCTGGGCAGAATAATATAGCTGACCCTGTTTACAGGGGCATGGGCAACCTGGTTCCCAGAGCATGAGAGCGGGAGGCCTGCTCTTGCACCCTGCTTTACTATATGGTGGTATGAGGCTCCCCCCTCTAGCCACCTGTGGCAAGCCAGCAAGCTGACCCATCACCTCACCAGCTGTAGCACTCTGGAGAATGGGGCCAGCAACTCACCAGCACAACACAGTTGAGCTGACCCTGTCAACATTGGTACAGGTGAGTGAACCCTAAAACATGAGCATGGGAGATCTGGCCCAGTCACTCATCTGCCGTATGGTGGCATGGGTGAGGGAGAGATGCCTCCATCCCTCTATGCCTGGAGTCATGAAAGTGGGAGAACCAGTCACACCCCTTGTTCCTTGCTGCATAGGGTGAACTAGTTGGGGAAGTTCTGGAGAGCTCACCCTGTTGGTGATGATGGGTTGGCCAATCTTGCAAACCGCCCAGGCCAAGAGAACCAGCACTATGAGTTGGGCTACACTAACATCCACTTATCTCTGATCTGCTGCAGTATGTGAAGGACCCAAAGCTTCAGGATCTCCACAACACAGGGCAACATTATCCAAGAAGAGTCCTAGTGAGGGTCCAGTACAGATAGTATAGCAGAAACCAGAGGCCTTGAACCAGACCAATGACTCATTGCAATAAACACTTAAGTAAAAAATATTGACTAAAGACTATACTGTGTGATTCACTGTGTCACATTACAGCTTCCATGATGGGATTTTTTTCTTTTCTGTTTTATTTTTTTCTCTGTTAAGCTTTACTTTATTTTCAGGGGGAGGTTGCAAGGACAGAGGATGGGTATGAAGAGACAGTGAAATGAATGTTATCAAGGTACATGATGTTAAAGATACAAAGAATATAGAAGTTTTAGAAAGTAGTATTTTTTTTTAAAAAAAATCTCATTTATACCATTTCCACTCCACCAACTCCTCTCATGCCCCAACACCCTCTGACATTCATGGACTTTTATTCTCTATACACACACATGCACACAGACTCACATACACATGCATATGCACATGTCCATGCACATAAATTTATAAATATTACCTGCTGAGTTTATCTCATGTTACTCACATACATCTGTGTTTAGGGATCACTACTCATGAGTGGATAACCTATCATGTGCCACAACCCTGTAACAATATTTTTTCTCCTTCTCTTAGCAGCTATCAATTGCCTATAGCTTCTACTCTAGGAGTGAGGTCTTATCAGGTTTCCATCACCCAGTTTGACGTGCCACTTAGTGCTGTCAGTTTTCAGGTATTGTTTGTGCAATCATATTATTGAGATTTCATGACTGTAGTCAGATATAGAAGACACTACCTTATTGTACATACCCAGGTCCTCTGGCTCTTTCCACATCCTGTGCTGAGCTGTTTTCTGAACCTTTGTTGTGGAGGTTGTGTTGTATAATTTTGGTGTTTAGCACACTTTGATCAATTTTCTGCAGACTGTCCAATTTTGTTTGTCTGTAATGTTCTCTCCTGTGAAAAGAAGGTTCTTTGATGAGGAGCAAGAGCTATGCTTAACTGTGGCTATAGGGATTACTATTTAGAATACAGTAGAAAGTATATTGGTTTAGGGAAGTTGTAGTAGTAAGTTCTCTTCTGTAGTCCTTGGCACCACTAGCAAGGGTAGTGAGCTAGGTTTACAGTAACAGATATTAATTTCCTCCCATTGTGTGGACCATAAATCCAATTAGATAGCTTTATGTTACAGGATATAAGTGCTGTTATTGAATCCCAGAACTCGAAGGTAATGGCAGGCAGATCTCTTTGAGTTTTAGACCAGCCTGGTCTACAGAGTGAGTTCCAGGATAGCTATGACTGTTACACAGAGAAACCCTGTCTTGAAGAGACAAAAAAAATAGCTGTTTATTTTTTTTGTTCAGGAAATGAAAGATTTATTTTGACTGCTATAAAAATAACTTTTAAATTTTTTCTATTTTTTTATTTAAAAAGTTTTTTGCCCTATCTACCTCTGCCCCCCTTCCCTTACCTCCTCCTTCACCCTTTCCCCACCCCATCCCCCATCCATCTCCAAAGGAGGGCAAGGAGTCCCAAGGTGGGTCAGTTCAGCCTGGCACTTCCAATTGAGGTAGGTCTGAGTCCTTTACCCAAGTATTAAGGATGGATTAGGAGTTCGACCTAGTAATTAGCTATGGATCTCTACTTCTGCTTTTATCCATTGCTTAATGAAGGTTCTATAATGTCAATTAAGGTAGTCATTTACTTGATTATAGGGGAAGTCCTATTTAGACATCCTCTCTACTATTGCTTGGAATCCTAGCCAGGGACATTCTGTGGGTTCATGGAGGTTTTCTTAGCACCATATTATTTTCTAATCCCACAGTGGTTCCTTCTATCAAGATATCCATTTCTTTTTTCTCCCTCTCTTTTGCTCCTCCCACTGAACCATCTCTATCTCTCATGATTTGTTCCCACCTCCCCATGCTCGCTTCCCATTCTCTATTTCCCCTTCCCAGAAGGATCTCTGGATGTCTCTCTTATGTTCCTTCTGTTACCTAGGCTTTATGCAATTGATTGTCCCCATTTTAGTTATGTTGATTTTTTTATATCAAGAGACCAAAGGTATTTGAGAAAATCAAATTAAATGGAAATAAAACTGAATTTTAATTTTTGAAACAAAGCTTCATCCAGGATTGATAGGAGTATACAAAATGAAATATGTACCAGATATTTGACTCTTTGAGATATTGATAAATGGTGAACATCAGTATATGGAGTAGGTATGATACAGTTTCATTTTTAATGAAAGCATATTCAATAATACTACATTAAGCAGTGTTTAAGGTTAGGGGAAACTGATAGCTTATGAGGAAATTAACTGCTTGCTACATTTTAAGGATACTACATTTTTAGAAAATGGATATGAACTATTTTTGCTACCTTTTTAGATTAAGAAGAAAAGTAGTCTGGATCTTGGATAAGTAACTTAGGGGCAATTTGCATCATAATTTCCAGATACCAAATGACAAGGAAAACATGAAATGCCTTAGACGCAAGCACAAATTCTGTATGGAATCTGCTTCTAAGTTATTTTTGTAGATTTAGTTGCAATATATTTTATGGAACTTTAGATGTCAAAATTAAAAGCTAATGCTCTGATTCAAAGTGCATAATCAACTGTAGAAATATTACTTTGATTTAAAAAAGTAGGCTTGTGACTTTTTAAATGGTCATGCTATTTGTTTTTATGTTTACAATACAGGCATTTTCATTTAAAAAAAGATAGAGAATAATGTGTGTTGGTGTACATCCATGTTGCTCAAGCTGTTTAGAGGGCTGAGGGAGAAGGATCACTTATACCCAAGGGTTTGAGTCCAGCAGGACTCGATCTCAAAAAGAAAGATTGAAAGAAAAAAAAGTGAGTGAGTGTGGGGGGAGGGGAGCAAAATAGAAAGGAACTTTTCTTGAGATATAACATAATATCATAATTTTAAGCTAAATGTGACTGTTTAAATGGAATAACTTCTATTTAATATATATTCATTTTCTAGTGCTTTTAAATTATATTTACTAAAACTAGCTAAACACAAAATTCCCTATATACCTACCACCTAAAGAATGTTTTAGGTTATATTCGTTGCATACTAGGAACTTTCTTTGTCATATCTATTTTATAGATTCTCTCTAATAGATGGAATTCCAGTTTGAGATCAGTTTTTTAATCACTGAAGCTCCAGGTAAAACACAGCCAAAACCATACCAAACCAAAAGCTAAGCCTAGTTTAATTCTGTCATAAGACTAGCCATGCTATAATTCCCATTCAGAATCTATTAACTTATGCTATGTCCCCATTCCTGTTTTGTGTAATTGATTTTATTAAAGTTTCAAATACATTGTTACAGCAGGAAAGCTTGTACTTCTGCCTCTTGTTGTGTGATACTGCTGGAGGAACTTGTAGCAGGTTAACTGACTGACAGTGTATAAGTGACTTAATAAAGAGCATGTTTGACCTCTCCGTTAGGGATCAACAAATTTATAGTACCTGGCAAGATCGTGGAAGACACAGGAAATTCCTAATAAACCCAATTTTTGGTATATGCCATGCAATTAAAAAGTCTGGTATGTTTCCAGATGCTAAAACAGCATGGCTGCCAAACTAGAATACTATACCCTGCAAAATTATCATTCACCATAGATGGAGTAAACAAGGTATTTCAGGACAAAGTCAGACTGAAAGAATATCTATCTACCAACCCATCACTACAGAGAGTATTAGAGGGAAAACTCCAACCTAAGGACCTCAGATACACCTACAAAATCACAAACAATCAATAGGTCCACAGAAAAATACCCTAGAGAAAGGAAATACAGACAAGTTGCCACCAAAAATGGCAGGAAATATGAATCAATGGTCACTAATTTCCCTTAATATCAATGGTCTCAACTATCCTATAAAACGTCACACACTAACAAGATGGATACAGCAACAGAAGCCATCCTTCTGTTGCCTACAAGAAACACACCTCAACTGCAAAGACAGACACAGTCTTAGAATAAAGGGTTGGGAAAAGATTTTCCAGTCAAATGGTCCTATGAAACAAGCAGGGGTTGCAATCCTAATATCTAACAAAGTAGACTTTAAGCTAAAAGCAATTAAAAGGGACCAAGATGGTCACTACTTATTCATCAAAGGAAAAATTGGTCAAAAGGAGATTTCAATCTTAAATATTTATGCTCCTAATATAGGGGCACCTACATATGTAAAAGAAACACTGCTAAAGCTCGAATCCCACATCAATTCTTACACCCTAATAGTGGGAGACTTCAATACCCCACTTTCAACCCTGGATAGATCAACCAGACAGAGCCTCAACAGAGAAATAAGGAGTCTAAATGAGGTTATGAT